>ML804752.1:126151-149569 GCA_009831015.1 Picea engelmannii
TCCCAATAGTAAAGGGTTGCGAACCAAATTCGCTTGCGCTATATGTTCAGAGTATGTCCATTATACCCACCATTGCCCAACACTACCACGCTTTCAGCAGACATTGGCCGCAGTACGCCAAAGCTTCCAGAGCAACCCCAGTCCTGCTACGTCCTCCTTAACAAATATCACTGACATCCGTTATGTCACCACTTTAGTCAATGAACGTATGAGATGCCCTTGCTCTCTATGTGAATCATTCGATCATTTTACATACCAGTGTCCTATGATCATTGAATACAGGCAACACCAATTGACCCTACTTCAATGACCCACAACATCAATAGTTGACCTTACCTCATCACTAGAGGTTCTTCATGTCATTTCTCCTGAAACCGAGGCCCTTCCAACGCCTCCATGGTTCTTAGATGACTTGTCTGAAGAAACACCCCCCAATTTCCCCAATTCTCCCGCTCATTCCCCTACGGATATTTTACACCCAACTACCGCGGGTACTCCTCAGTAATTCAACATTTGGTTTATGTCAAGCAAACCATCACCACCTCCTTGTGTTATTCCCCCTCCTTCTTCATCACCCAGAGGCAGCCACACGACAACAGTCACCGATATCACTCTTCATGACCCCTTGTATTCCCGTCACTTCCACTGTGACGAGGAAATACTTGAAGAGTTAAAAAAACCTTGACTACCCATGGGATGCGCTACACCGCCACGCACTCTTCTTCCCACAGGAAGCCTCCACGCCTCCTAACAAACACCCCATCTACGCAGTCGAAACCAAATATTTTATCCCCTCAGGGCATATCGACTGGTTCACAAACCCCATTCCTACCCCTGATGCTTTTGAAGAAGGAAACATGGCCAACATTTCCCCGACCATTAAAATCGACATTTCCATAAAAATGGCATCGTCGAGGAAATCACCATTGGAGCTGCTTGCACTCCTCAGAAAATCACCGCCTATAAATCCCTCTTCCAGGAATATCGAGATATTTTTGCCTGGTCATACACAGAAATGCCTGGCGTCGATCCCTCTATCGTCAAACATCGCATCGACACCTGGCCCGACATTACATCAGTTCATCAAAAACAACGACCGCTACACCCTTCCAAAGTAGTGGCCATCAAAGCCGAAATTGACAAATTACGCGTTGTTGGGTTCATCTACCCCATCACCTATACATCATGGATTTCCAACCCTGTACTCGTCAACAAAAAATAGGGAACTATCCGCATCTGCACGGACTTTCACGATCTCAATCATGCATGTCCCAAAGACAACTTTCCAATGCCTTTCATCGATCAAATTATCGACGACTGCGCAGGCCACGAGGCTCTATCCTTCATGGACAGATTCTCTAGTTATAATCAAATTCAAATTCACCCAATCGATTAGTATAAAACCACATTCACTACCCCTTGGGGTACTTTTGCATATCATGTCATTCCTTTTGGCTTAAATAATGTTGGTGCAACTTTCCAATGGGCTATGACATACATCTTTCATGATCTGGCTCATATCATCCTCACATACTTGGATGACCTCACATCTCGATCCAAGCAACACACCCAACATCTTGATGATTTGCACATCATATTCCAACGGTGTCGTCAGTACAACATCCGCTTGAATCCCCTCAAGTGTGTTTTTTGTGTCATCACCAGGCGCCTCCTCGGCTTTATCGTTTCCCAAAGCGGTGTTACCGTGGACCCCCTCAAAGTCCAAGCTATCACCGAAATTCCACCTCCCTGGAATTTACGTCAACTTCAGAGCCTACAAGGCAAAGCTAACTTTCTACGATGATTTGTCCTAGACTACGCCATACGTGCACACAGTTTCCTTCACTTACTACGTCACGACATCCCATTTCACTAGGATGACCATGCCCAACGATCATTTGACGATCTTAAAATGGCGCTCTCCAACGCCCCTTTAATTAGCACACCTGACTACAATCGCGACTATATCCTCTACATATCAACATCAGCTGTGTCAGTAGCATGAGTTCTTGTCCAGCTAGGTGATGACAATCGTGAACATGTTATTTATTATGTTAATAAAAACCTCTCAGGGCCACCCTTGAAGTATAAACATGAAGAGAAATTTGCTCTGGCCGTTGTCCTTGTAGTCCAGAAACTGCGCCACTACATTCTGCTTCGCACAACCAAGGTTGTCGCTGATTCCAACCCTATGCAATACTTGCTCAGTCGTCGGCAAATTAACGACAAATTTGCTCGATGGATCGTTATCCTTCAGGAGTACGATTTAGAGTTCTCAACACCCAAGAGCAAGAAGGCCCTCGTTCTCGCAAAACTTGTCACGACCCTCCCTTCTGACACCACCAATACCCCCGTCAACACTGACTTTCCTGACAAACACCTCTTTTACATCACTTCAGATGATCCTTGGTACGGTGACCTGCTCATCTACCTCCGAACTCAAAAGTTCGATAACCACCTTTCACGAGATGATGGTCGTCGTATTCGCCATCAGGCCCCCCGCTACCTCCTCATCGGAGACATCCTGTACCGGCGAGGGGTCGACACCATTATTCGTCGATGCTTGACCATTGACGAGGCTGATTGAGTCTTGAATGGCTGCCACAACAACGCATGTGGGGGCCATCTGTCAGGAATATCCACTGCTCAGAAGATTATCCAAGAAGGTTACTTTTGGCCTACCTTGTTTCATGATTGCATTTACGCCGTAGAATGATGTGAGCAATGTCAGCTTTATGCCGACAAAGCCAGAGCACCCCCTGCTCTTCTTCATCCAGTCATCACTGCCGGCCCTTTTTGTAAATGGGGCATCAAATTTATGACTTGTAATCCCCCCTCCAGCAATGGTTACAAATACATTGTTGTCGCAGTCGATTACTTCACCAAATGGGCAAAAGTTATGCCCACCTTCAACAACACTGTTGACACTGCAGCACGTTTTTTCTTTAACCACGTCATATCTCGCTTTGGAGAACCACTCCAACTCATTTTCGATCATGGGAAACACTTTGAGAATGAGATCTTCGTCGAACACTCATCTCGGTTAGGATTCTCTCACGAGTTTGCCTCACCATATTACCCTCAGTCTAACGGACATGTTGAAGTAGTTAACAAGGTCCTCAATACCATGTTACAGCGCATGGTTAATAAACATAAGACCAATTGGCATCACATGTTATTTTCCACACTATGGGCTTACTGTACGGCCGTGAAAACAGCTACTGGTTTCACACCATTTCATCTAGTCCATGGGGTTGAGGCCACTCTTCCCATCGAGTGTGAAATTCCCACCTTACACACCACAATTGAGCTATTACCCGACACTGCTCCAATGGAGCAGCGCTTGCTGAACTTAGAGTCTCTAGATGAAGATTGTCGATCTTAATTACAGAACAATGAGGCAGCTAAAAAATGATCCAAGGCTACCTTTGATCGACATGTCAACCTTCGCTCATTTTGCGAAGTCGACCTCATCCTGGCTTATGATATCACTCATGATACCTTTGGCCATGGAAAATTTGAGTCACTATGGCATGGCCCATACATTATCCAACATTGCCCTCACCAAAGGCGCATACATCCTGGCCTCCCTCGGAGGCCTCTCTCTCAAAGAACCTGTCAACGGGTTGTATTTAAAGAAATTTTATGCTTAAACGTAGTCATTCTACTTTAGGTTATTTCTTTTTATAGTGTTTTTAATCTTTTTTCCATCCCTCATGTCTAAACTCTCATTTGTGCTATTGACAGATGATTCCTCCATCGGCCTACCACATCGGTTACGCCGACGGTGCCAGCTGTTGGACACAAAATCTCGCTTCGACCGCTTGGGATCTCTACACCCCTTCACATGAAATGCTCCATGTGAGCGGCATATGTTTGGGTTCAGCGACCAACAACCAATATGAATACACTATCATCATTGGCCTCCTGGACGATGCCCAACATCATCGTATTCGTCACCTTAGCGTCTTTCTCGACTCTCAACTAGTCGTTCTCCAGATCAACAATGTGTACCGCATACGCGATCCTCGCCTCTTTCACAAATACCTGCAGGTTAGACTTTTATCTCGACATTTTGATTACATTACATTTACACATATTCCAAGACAATTGAATCAAATTACAGATAACCTAGCTAATATTGTGTTAGATTGGCATATCTCACATCAAGCTACCACTACACATACATAAACATATCAACAACCTGTCATAGCATATATAGTTTAGACATCATCAATACATTAACAAAACACATGTCAACACCACATAGATCTCAAAATGTATACTCATGTATATATTGAAAGGTCCACCGTGCCATCCAAATGTTTACATACAAAAATACAAATATCCGCAGGCTAATGAAGCACCTCGGTACAAAATGGGCTCAACAGCCTATATACAAAAAATACATCAATACATAGAGCACCACTCACGGAGCCTCTAGAGCACCACCGCCTGCCCCTCCCTCAGGCGGTGGTGGCCCACCACCACCTGCCCCTCCCTCAGGTGGTGGTGGTCCACCCCCTAACGGTCCCTCCTGCCCCGACATTAGTCGTCCGGTCATCACAGCACCGGCTACTACTTCCCGTCGTACTACGGACCGCCATGACGACAGAATCCCCACACACTGCTCCAAGATACCCTCATCCTAGATGCGAGACCACATGCCCTTAGGCACATCCTGTAACACCGCCTCCAGGTGACGACGTATGTCCTCAAAATCTACTTTGGCAGCCGCCAGAGGAGCATGTGATGGCCCAGCACCAGGGTCATCAAACCGACGTCTCCTCGCCGCCCTCTCCAGAACAACTGGTCGTGATGCGACGTCCTCACACCGACGTCTCTCTCCCTGTGACAGTCTCTTCGGCTCCTGACAAGCCGACACTCTCTGCAACTCCACCTCGCACCCGCAAGGTGCCACATCTTCACATACAAACAAGCAAAAGATAATATCAACATCTATATCATATTCATATGTCATGCTATCTTAAAACACAAAAAACATATATATCAACATCATCAACATACCTCGACAGTCAAACACCTCCCCTGGAGGTAGCACCATGTCCGGATCCTCCCGGAAGTCAACCCCGACATAGGGGTACCGCAATATCACTTGTGGCATCTGCCACCATACCTACGTCACCTCCGCAGTAAATAAGTGGCCTCCATCGCCACCACCATGGCGAAGAAAAACAATCGACCACCGCCTCAGTCGCGGCTCTCGCACCCCAGGTGCAGCCAATAAAATCCTAGGGCGCAATATCGACACCCTCTCTAGAAACTAGGCCACCAGGATGGACCCGAAGGCAAACTCTCAAGTATCCATGGATCAAGAGTGGTCTAGCTGCCCTACCATCATGGCATGCAGCGTAAGCCCCCAGGCAAAGTGCTCACCGACCAACACTCTCTCCATCACCATCAGCTGGTCGCCACTGATCCGCTGCGTCGCCAACGAACCATAAAGTCTCACAATCATCACTGTTATACAGCGATGCGCTAGGGTATCCATCGCCCCAATGCTCATGACAGTGCCAGACATAAAGTTCGGCCCTGAACAATATCTCCGGCCAACCGTCGCTAGCGGTGTATCCCTCGGTAGCACCGGCTCCGTCGGTAGGGGCGTTCCCTGAAACGAGAGCCCAGTCAAAAAATATACATCCTCCACCATAGTGAAGGAAATCTTCTCTCCCTGCACTATGAAACAATGCAGGTTCGGACTCCACATCCGGATAAGAAACTGCAAGAGATACTCTTGCGCCCGTATCAATGGGCACTCAAAGAACTTCAACAACCCACAGGCTGCCAAAGTTGCACGTACACCTGGCTCCTCAATAGCCATGGCGTCTCACAGCTGGGACCAATCCTACTCTCACCACCCAATCGACATCGTACACAAATCTCACCTGCAACCACATAAAAAAGTCCTAAGTCAGCCACATGGACCATCAACAACATAAAAGAAAAGATAATTTTTACACCCGTCAACCTTGCCTCAAAGGCGCAGTTTTTTAACCCACAGGCGTGCACACGGGCGTGCATGTTCACTTCACAGGCACGCACCTATGCGTTCCTGTTCACTCCATAGGTGTGCACCTATGCGTGCCTGCTCACTCCACAGGCACGCTCTCAAGCACGCCTGTCCATCCTTCCGGCGCACATATGTGCGCGTCTGCTTGATTTACAAGCACACTCAAAAGCGTGCCTATCCAAAGCACAGTCGCGTACACATGCACAACTGTGCAGTCGACAAGTGTGCATACGGTTCATGCCCTTTACCCTCTTACCAATGCTCCCATGCGCGCCTACTTCCCAATCGCCCGTGCACGTGGGTCCCACACTCATCAAACCCTCTGTACGACCCTCCGTACAACCCCTGCCCCAAAAAATGAAACCCTAATTTTATGCAGGATGATCAGACCACTAACCTAAATCTCGCTAGTCCTTGATCGGATGCCTCATCCTCCCAGAATCTCCAAATCTCCTCTGAATGCTTCTCGTCCAGTCACTATAGCAGCAAGTACAAATGAGGTGGCAATGTGGGCCCTATAGCTATATATAGGCCTTTTTCCAAACTTCCACTCACCATTCCAGGAGCTCCGGGCGTCCATTTCTCGATCCGTCTTCAGCCACGGGATCAACATCCTGTCATCTAAATCATGACATTCCATGGGCCTCTTTTCATCCTAAGCCCCTGGGACGCCATTTTTCATACCCTGATCAGGTACGCATGCACATATTCACAATTATCAAATACATGCTCATATATTCGATTCTCTTTAGATATTGTTCATGTCGGGTATCTGGTTTTCATGTGTGCAGGTACTTGGTCATCATACATCAACACAACCCCTTCAGGTATATACTCAACACTAGCATGTAGTCATTCCCTCTAAATCTCACTTACATTTCTAGTCACACCCTCTGACATTTGCCTCTAGGATCCCCATTTCTGGCTCTGTATTACCAACACCTCCATTTGCATCTTCGGTACTGTCACCTGATAGCACTCTTACCCACATGAGTTGTCCCATTCATATCACCCTTTTGCGCTTTTGACACTCATGTTGTTTTTCAAAACCCTTTAGGGATGGGAGTCCCGATAGTCTTACATCATGTCGCGAATAAACCACATACTCCTTCTCCTCATTTTGCTAGCTTTCCCAACGGACTCCCAAATTATCTCTCCATGGTTCTATTTTTGGACTGCACCTCCATAGTAGCATGAACCCTCCATTTCATCCACAAATTCTTTTGCCCATCTACAAATTTCCCTTCATTTCACCTACCTCATACAGAAACCCACCCATGGGGCCCCCACCCTCCATCAGTTCTATGAGTAAATTATGCCCTACCCAGGCCAACCATATCACACTGGGGCACCCATTTCTGTATTTGTACACTCCTCCCACATTATTCTTTATTTATTTTACAAATGCCTTTGTTTCCAGCAGTTACATTACCTTTTTTTCGTCACCTTTGGTGACCTTCTTCCCTTTTTGGCCAAACGAAACCCATGTCACCCTTGGTTGGGACACTCCTTATCATCCATCCTTGATGACATCATCCATATCTTCAGAGAACCACACATTCCACTTACCTCTGCCCTCTAAGTTTGTTCACCTTGTCCTGCCTCTGGCACAACTTATCCCTTGTCTTGTTGTCTCCCTGACACTCAACCTCGTTGAACGGTTGCGGCCGCTTTTATCTCAAATATCCTCCAACCAAGGGCAGTCTTGAGTCTTCCTACATCTTGACTTCGTCCATGTACCTCCTCCACTTCCTCACCTCACCTAGTAGATTTCACGAAGCCATTTTCTTCTGGGAGTCGCGTCCCCCTATTTTGTCGACATCAACACAGTTTTCCAGAAGGGCGACAGTATCTTGATTCTCATTACCCATCCAATGAGAGATCTTAGACGACACAGGGAGAAACCCAATTTCTCCCTGCTGTCGTTGACCCCCATAATATTCGACGTCAACACTTTCTCATGTTATGATGGGTCTTACTTTGTGACTATTGCAGTTAGTTCTTTTACTTGCCGAAGATCTCTGAACTTGGTTGGGCTATAAATGCCCACCGAATCCGTGATACTTCTTACATATGTCACTGCCTACTATTCACAGTATGTTCATCTGCAGAATTTTCTTCTGCCTTTATCATGACCACCCCTGAGGGCGCTTCATTTTTCTACATCAACACTTCATTCCTCTTTGTGATTTACATGACACGAGCATGGGGCATGCCCGCCTCGTTTGTACACAATTTGTATTTTACCCACCTCATGGAAGGTTGGGTTCTACCGGTCCCTTTTTCCCTCCAACAGATCGCTCTAAACGATCACACTATTTCTCTCTCTTACAACAACACTCTCAGTAGAAGAAACATTGATGGATTTCGGCTATATGTATGCTCCTAACCTCATCCATCAGGGGGCATCTGTTATCACTGAAATTTCATCCGCAAATGGTTACAAGAATTCAACATCGTCAAAAAAAGTTATGAAGTCATCCATGGACCTGAATTAACACAAAATCATTCATAAAGGGTAAAAAACTATGCAAAATAGTGAAAAATTGAAGGGCCCTATGAAAACACTAGGCGCATGGAAACGCTAGATTCATGCACATGCGCACAATGCGCGACTGTTATCGCAAAAATCCATGCATCTGAGAAATGGTGCATTTATGAGAGTGGTCAACCTCCCACCCACTTCTGGTTCAGCTCCCAAGCCGAGTTGAAACTCAAATCTGGATTGGATTCGATTGGATGGCTGGTCAAAGACCTAGAAATTCCCTAATTAGCCTCTTTACACACTACAAACTAGTTGAACAATAGCTCAAAGGAATGCTATAAAAGGCCATGGATACACTTCATTTTTTAAGGAATTCAAGGCAAAGTTATGCTGCCATTATTTTCTTGAGGACTCTTCTATCCTTGCTAAGAGTATACTTGCATCATTGCATTGGGCAATCCATCTCACCCCTTGAGTGGATTAACAAATAATTCTTTCACCATTTTCATTTTCATTTTCAAAGTTGTAAGAAGAGCTTACTTGTGGGGGTCCAAGATCCCTCCCTTGAAGGAAGAAGGGACTCATAGTCCTCTTGCTTTTCGTTGTTTTCTTTCACTAATATCAGTCTTATCATTGGTGACATGGGTCTCATTGTTCTTTTTGTCTCTATGTCCCTATGCTTATAAATTTAGTTGTAGTTTTATTTCTTAGTTTATTTCTTAGTTGTTGTTTTATATTTCTTTTTCTAACCCTTTTCCTTGCATCTGTCTTTCTCAGCAAACCCAACTGAGCTTGCAAGCACCTCTATTTTGCTCAATAAGGTGACGAAAGAGGCGCAACAATAAGTAAGAATTCAAATAACTTGTAATTAATGAAAATTGATTTTTAACTTTGAACATTAGATAATACACCTTAAATATATTATCAATAAAGGTGACTTCCTTGAAGGTTGATGGCATTAATCCTGCTTGTTTGTTTGAATGAAAAAACACAAATATCCAAAGTGGTGATTTTGTGACATCTACAAATCTTGTAACCACTTTATTGAATGCTTGGTAAATATAAGGCTCACAATCATAGCCAATGTTTTGGATATTGTAACCACAAGGGATATCCACAATAACTAGGGAGTACTCCTCATTAGGAACAATATTTTCATTGTTTTCACAATCACCTAATATTACTCAGCATTGCAGAACGTTGATCCCATTCCAAATGTAGTGATCAAGGGTAACAACAAGTTGATCATTTTCAAGATGTTTATTTTATTTGTCTTTTAGGCTTGGCTCTTTTAATATAACTTCTAAAAGTCTCTCATACTCCATATATGTTCCTCTTCAGTATCTTATATGAAAAATACAAGATACCATATATATAAACCTACAAATGAATAAAGTGAATATAATGAATCAACATACCTTTTTGAATGCACATTTTTTTAAGGGTTGTTGTAGAGATTGAGTTTATATAGTTGTGTCTAACATCATCCCAACTCTCTTCAAACAACATTCGAACTATTTTCTATTGTAGTCTCATATAAATCTTGTGACTATATAAATAGAATAAATAATGTTATAATTATATCTAGAACCAAATACTTAGAACATTAATATGCTAAATTGAAAAATGAAATTTATAAACCTGATATCAATAAAAAATAACTCAACAAGCTTACTTCTCATACTCATTAGACATTTTTTTCCATTGGTAGTTCACCCAACCTTACACATGATATTAACATTGTGATAAGTGTTTCATCCTTCACTTCTTGCATCAATCTCCAAGGTCTTATATTCATCTCTTCTAACAAAATCTTGATTTCAAGACTATGTTACAAGTGCTACATGCTAAGGTTTTACACTTTCTAACCTTTTGATATTTAATACCAATATTCTCTCACAATATAAAGATCTCATCAATCAATGCCTATGTCTATTCAGTTATAAATCTAGATTGAAAAAACTTATTTGTGGCTTTGAATGCATCACTTCTTTTGTGACTTTTTGGTTTTACACTTTTCCTGTCAACTAGGAAGTCTATTTTCATACAACATTGCTTCTAAAAATGATCTAGGTGGATATCGATGGTCATCCACCTCTTCCACTGAATCAACGGTTTCGAGCCCGTGGTGTTCATAGACCATGGTATATATCCATGTTATTTGAAATATGGAGAGAAATAAAATAAATAATAATAATAATGTGGTAAAAAGATGTTCGCATGGTTATTAATTAGTTTTTACCATTGGTGTTTTATGAGCCCGTGGTTTTGTAACCCATGGTATTTGTAAAATGGGATAAAGAAGATAAAACATATAATAATATTAAAATAAGTGAAACACTATGACTCTTGAGGGAAAATGCACCCGTAAGTACTATATATATAGGCCCTCTCATTTGTAAAAGGATATATTATTATTCCTTCGTAATGTAAAGAACAAGGTCACTCTTTCGGCCTCTTGTAATATATTTTTGCGAATGAGTGTAGATGACATCTCTTTCTCTTCAGAGATAAGCTACCACCATTCTAACTAGTTTGTATTCTACAACATTTTGCTATTTTATTCATTAATAAAAGTTCGGTTTCACTGTACTTATGTGTTCTCTACTATAGTTTTGTTTGAATCTCATATCGTTCCCAATATCATCTAGATTAGTGGTATTAGATAAATTTGATCCTTGTTATTTCTTGGTGCATGTCTCCGATAAGGTCAAGGTATAGAGAGTTGGGTCTTGAGCTAGTTTCGCTTGGGGATGACTGCTCTCGCTAGCCCAAGCAATCTTCCATGGAAAAAGAAAAGAGAGACGATGGAGCATGAGATCCTTTAAATATGTTGCTTGAGTAATCCCTCATGTGACAGAGGAAAAAGATGATGTAAAAATTCACTAAGATCTTTTGATGACTACCAATGGTGACCGAGGCATCTTCGACAAGAAACCATTTCAGAGGTGCGACGCCCTTCAAGGTACATGTTTATTTTGATATCCCCTTATTTGAAGGCCAGATAAATGCAAATTCTATAGAGAAATGGTTGAATTTTATAGAAGGCTATTAATCTGTCCAAAAAAAATTTGATGATGAAAATATCACCTTTGTGCTCCTTTAATCCCTTCGGCATGTCAAATATTGGTGGGAAGGTTACTGGGAGAGGCACAACGTAGATGAATCTACGCCATTTAGGAAATAAACCACCTGGGAAACCTTTGTGGATGTCATTAATGATGATTTCTACCTTGTTTGAAGCTATGATGACTAGTATATGAGACATATGACTTTACATCAAGAGAGAGACTAGACAATGCCAGAGTGTATCAATATCTTCCATACTTTGCACTCAAAATTAGGTATTTAATATTCTAAGAGACACTTGGTTTTGAAGTACCACAGTGGTCTACATAGGTACATCCAAAAGATATGGATTTCTTGGACACATCCTCACTGGGAGTCGCTTATCATTACATTATCAAAATCGAGAATAAATTCAAGTAGAGGAATAAGCGTAAGTTCAAGTATGCAAATATGACACAACAAAATCATGGTAAATTTGGTCTTAAATCGTACAACAAAGGACAAATCAAGGAGAGACAATATCATGAAAACCAATCCAATCTATTGGTAAACAAGGGTGATAGGAAGTCAAAGAAGGACACTGAAAAGTGGTGTGAGTTCCACAGGATCCCTTGGAACAACACTGATGAATGTTGCCCGAAACCGTAATTGTTGGTCGAGCTCAAAGAAAATGAATCAAACCCTGGTTGGGAATCCAATTCAGAGAACAATAAAGGGAAATATATCATCGATATAGAACTCACTACTACCATCGAGACCACAAAAATACAACCAGAAGAACCAAAGGAGCCCGAGGAGGAGGAGCGTCTCTTCCACTCACAAATGTGGGTGAAGGGGACACCACTACAATTCATTGTTGACAGTGGGAGTAAGAAGAACCCAATATCAGTCAAGGTTGTCAAAATAATGAAGTTGTCGATGATGCCACACCCCCAACCATACACCATCATATGGTTGATCCAGGGATGAGACATCTATGCCAATTAGTAATGTCGCTTGTCCTATGACATCAAGCCCTTCAAATATCATGTAATGTGTGATGTTTCATCACTTGAAGACTATGATGTTCATTTAGGACTACCATATATGTGGAAACGTCACGTTGTTTATGAGTCTCGACCTCGTAGTATCATTATTACTTTGGGGGTTCAACTCTATAGGGTACCATAGGTAGTTCTGACGACTGCCATCTCATTGATCTCAGAAAAATAGTGCCACAAAGTAATCTCTCAAACATCAATTTTTTTCCTATTCATGATCTAGTTAGAAGGTGAATGAAAGGTTACTATGACCACCATAACCTTGCCCCAAGACCTTTCTACATGGAAGAATCATATCGACAAGATTGTAGAGGAGCACAAATATATTTTGCTTCACCTATGGGGGTTCCTCTGCACTGCCAAGTCAAAAATTCCATTGAATTGGTACTCAATGCTCCCTTACCCAATTGTCCAATATAAAAATTCTCCCTTCTGAAGAATGAGGAAATAAAGCATCAAATTCATGAGCTCATTCAAAAAGGCCACATTCGACCAAGCTCCTCACCTTGTGGGAGCCCAATTGTGTTGGTGTAGAAGAAGTTTCCATATATTCAACATATTTATAATAGAGCTCTTCATATCTCTGTTGGCCACAACACCTTTCAGGTGTGCTTGGGGTTCTAACCATTATCCCCCATTGATGTATCTTTTCCCAGTGATTATTCACTAATAGAGTCCTCCCACACTCAGGCCAAGGTAGATCGTGCAACCAAATTTGTTGAATGGATCTAGCACATTCAACAACATGTTCATGACATCCTTCAAAAGGCTAATGCCAAGTAAAAGAAACAACATGACTAACATCGGGCTCCACACAAGTTTCATGTTGGTGATAAGGTGTGGTTTCACTTGTAGAAAGAGCACCTCACAGACCCCTACATGTTGGTTGTGGAGCCTGATTATCTTCCAAATTCAGAGGTCTTTGTTTTCAGCGGTGTTTATACCCCATGAAGAATTTAAACCCTGGAAGACTGTACATCCCTCCACACGGGGGAGTGTAGGGGGGCTTTCCCCTCCTGCGGGGTCCGGGGGCAAGCGGGCAGCTGAAGGAAAAATTTCCTTGTAAATGCATATTGTAATTTCATAGTAAATATGGAATGTTCATTATAAGGTCGCATATATGACGGTAGAAGTTATGTTAGGGTTTTTTTCCCTGGAAGGAAACCCTCTTTTATGAGGTAAATGTATTGCGGCTATTTATTATTGCTAATATTGTATTTTGAGAGATGAGGTTGTGAGAGAAAGAAGAGGAAGTTACAACGGGTGTGTTGTAGGTTGTATCCCTTCATTTGTTGGATAATAATAAAGGGAAGGACCTGACAATTTCTCTGGTGGATGTAGCCCACACTGGGTGAACCACATATATCTATGTCTCTATTGTATAATGTATCTTCTGTGTTTTATTTCTGCGTTTATTTTATTTTATTGCTCCGCGATTCTATTTTTATAATAACTTGTATCAGAGAGAAAGGTAACTCGCACGAAAAGAGGGTTCCTGGTTCGAGTGGGAGAAATGGCGGAAGATGGAAAGTTTAGGGTCGAGAAATTTAACGACCAAAAATACCAGTTATGGAAGATGAAAATGGAAGATTATTTATATCAGAAGGATCTATTTCTACCATTGGGTGGAATAGCAAAGAAGATGATGGCCATGAAGGACGAAGAATGGGAGGTTCTTGACAAAAAATCACTAGGAACGATACTGTTGATCCTGAAAGCGTCGGTGGCTTTCAATTTTTTGGAAGAAAAGGCAACGAAGGAGCTGATGGATGCATTGGATAAACTGTATGATAAACCCTTGATGTCCAATAAGGTATTTCTATTGATGATATTATTTAATATGAAGATGTCAGAAGGTGGGTCTGTTGCAGATCATTTAAATGAATTTAATACGGTTACTTATCAACTAAGTTCTGTAAAAGTGGAATTTGATGATGAGGTTAGGGCTCTTATAATCTTGTGTTCATTGCTAGAAAGTTGGAATGGCTTGGTCATGGTTGTAAGTAACTCTGTATATGGTTAAAACACTCTAAAATTTGATGATGTTGTTGGTGTTATCCTTAGCGATGAAATGCAACAGAAAAGAACAGGTGAGACATCGGGTAATGCGTTAAACATGGAGAATAGGGGAAGACAAAAGGATAGAGGAAAGGGCTCAGGGAATCGTGGGAATTCTAGGAAGGGCAGATCCAAATCTAGACTGGGAAAGATAGAGTGTTGGAATTGTGGGAAGAAAGGACATCTGAAGAAAGACTGCGGAGCTCCAAAGAAACAAAGAGATGGACATCGAGAGAAAAATCATGAAGAAAATGTAATAGGTGATGTGTTACAAGATGCTTTAATTATTTCTATAGATAATATTTCTGAGTCTTGGGTAGTAGATTCAGGGGCTTCATTTCATGCCACACCCATAGGAAACATTTTCTAGATTATGTTAAAGGTGATTTTGGATAGGTTCATTTGGGTGATGATGCACCATGCAAAATTGTTGGAATGGGAAAGGTAAAAATAAAACAAAGGAATGGAAACCAATGGTTGTTGAAAGAGGTAAGACATGTTCCAGATCTAAGGAAAAATCTAATTTCAACATGGCAGTTGGAAAGTGAAGGTTGTATATCCATATTTACAGATAAGTTGTGGAAGGTCACCAAAGGATCACAGGTGATAGCAAAATGAGAGAAGGAAGGTACATTGTATTTATGTATTGGTAATACTGACTCTTCTATCTCTTTATATTATACAAGAGTGGATACAACACCGTGACATCATAGGCTTGGAAACATGAGTGAGAAGGGGATGTAGATACTTCACAAAAAAAATTTGTTGCCAGATCTTAAACAAATTGATTTGGATTTCTGTGAGCATTGTGTTTATGGAAAACATAAGAGATTCATATTTCTTAGAGTCAAAAAATAAAAGAAGAGTGAAAGGTTAGAGCTTGTGTATACAGATGTATGGGGACCATCTCATATATGGTCTCTTGGTGTCTCTCGTTATTATGTTACTTTTATTGATGATGCAACTAGAAAAACTTTGGTTTATTGCATTCAACAAAAAAATGATGTTTTTGATACTTTTAAGAAATGGAAAGCTTTGGTTGAGAATGAGACAGGAAAAATGTTGAAGTGTCTCAGATCAGATAATGGAGGTGAATATTGCAGCAAGGATTTTGATGATTATTGTTCATACCATGGAATTCGTAGAGTTCTACAGTTCCAGGAACACCACAAGAAAATGGTGTGTCAAAAAGGATGAACATGACAATCATGGAGCGTGCAAGGAGTATGAGGTTGCATGTTGGTTTTCTCATATAGTTCTAGGTAGATGTTGTAGATACTTTTGTTTACTTAATAAACATAGGACTTTCAAGCTCTTTGGATGGTGGAATTCCATAGGAGTCATGGGCAGGTAAAAAGGTAAACTAATCATTTTTGAAGACTTTCGATTGTGAAGCATTTGTCCATATTGATAAATAAAATAGAACAAAGCTTAAGGAAAAATCCAAGAAGTGTACCTTTATTGGATACAGTGTTAATGATTTTGGTTATCTCTTATGGGATTATGAAAATCACAAAATCATTAGGAGTAGAGATGTCATATTCAATGAGAAGGTCATGTACAAAGATCAGTTGTAGAGAAATAATCATGAAAAAGAAAAACCAGAATACAAAGTGCTTGATGTGATCATTGAAAAATAAATTCCAAAGGTACCAAAAAATAAAAATGTACAACAACAAGAGCAACTTGTACCTCAAACTCCTGCAAGTGTTGTTAGAATATCTACCAGGTTAATTAGACCCCCTGAATGATACTCTCCTTCATTGTATTATTTATTGTTGATTGATTCTGGTGAACTAGAATGTTATGAAGAGGCAATGCATGTAGACACTAAAAAGAAGTGGGAGCAAGGTATGAAAGAGGAAATGGATTCCCCGATAAATAAAAATACTTGGGATTTGGTTCAGTTTCCAGCAGGAAAAAGAGAAATACAAAATAAATGGGTTTACAAGTTGAAGGAAGAAGATGGAGGCAAAAATCGGTACAAGGCTAGACTTGTTGTAAAGGGGTTTGCACAAAAGAAAGGTATAGATTTTGATGAAATATGTTCTCCTATTGTTAAAATGACTTCAATTAGGACTGTTTTAAGTCTTGTGGCAGTGGAAGATTTGCATCTTGAATAGTTAGATGTAAAAACAACTTTTCTCCATGGGGATTTGGAGGAGGAGATTTATATGCAGCAACCAAGGGGTATGAGGTCAAAGGGAAGGAGAATTTGGTATGCAAGTTGAAGAAGAGCTTGTATGGCCTAAAGCAAGCTCCAAGGAAGTTGTATTTTAATTTTGACATGTTTATGATAGGACAAGGTTATAGTAGATGTCATTCTGATCACTGTGTTTATTTTAAAAGGTTAGAAAATGGAAGCTATATTATCTTGCTATTGTATGTAGATGACATGCTTGTTGTAGGGTCTAATATGTAGGATATAAATGTGCTCAAGAAGAAATTAGCTAATTCATTTGCGATGAAGGATTTGGGTGATGAAAATAAAATCCTTGGTATGAGAATAACAAGATACATGAAAAATCACAAATTGACATTGTCTTAGGGTGAGTACATAGAGAAGGTGTTGGAGAGGTTTAGAATGCAGAATGAAAAACCAGTTAGTACACCTCTGGCCAACCATTTCAAATTAACTAAGGAAATGTGTCCCAAGAAACAAGAGGAGATAGACTACATGTCCAGGGTCCCTTATTCATCAACAAATGGAAGCTTAATGTATGCAATGGTTTGCACAAGACCAAATATTGCACATGCAGTGGGAGTTGTGAGAAGGTATATGAACAATCCAGGTAAAGAACATTGGGAGGCGGTAAAGTTGATTCTCAAGTATTTGAGAGGTATTGCTACTCATGCATTATGTTTTGGAGGTTTAGACATTGTTCTACATGGATATGTTGATTCAGATATGGAAGGTGATAAAGATAGCATGAGGAGCACCACATGGTATGCTTTTACTATAGGTGGAACAACAATAAGTTGGATTTTGAAACTGCAAAAGGTTGTTGCACTTTCAACAACATAAGCAGAGTATCTTGCTGCTACATAGGCTAGTAAAGAAATGATTTGGTTACAAAGGTTTATGGATGAATTGGGAAAGAAGCAGGAGAATAGTAGGTTGTACTATGATAGTGAGAGTGCCATTCATCTTTCAAATAACTCATCCTTCCATTCGAATACTAAGCATATAAAACTCAGGTACCATTTCATACGATCCATCTTGGAATATGAACATTTGAAGATGGAAAAGATACACACTGGCTAGAATCCTGCAGACATATTAACAAAGGGAGTTGCTATCACTCCAAGAAACTCCTTAGGGTTGTAGGCTAAGGATGCTTGGTAACTTAGAAATTATGGTTTTTATGTATTTGGGACAATGGGGTATTTAATGATTTATGTAAGAAACAACTCATCACACATCTAAATATACAGTTCTTTCAGTAAACAATAATCAGATCAAATAATTGAAAGAGAGGATGGAGAACACTTTTCTTGATTTGCCAATACAAGTGAAGGTAGGGCCTAATACAAGACAACAAGGAATCCTTTAATTTCAAGCCTATGAGCTCAATAAAGAGGTAACAGTCTTTATGAACTAAAATAAACTGAAACAAATTACAGAAAATGAGAGATGGACAATTCTGATATTGAAAACGAAAGGAAACTGAACTTTATTTCTGCAAAAAGAGTCTATACAGTGACATAAAATATCTCCCAGTTTGAACCCTTATCTCATATAAAAAATAGGCATTTATAGCCTCTTACAATTGGTTTTATAGATCCTAAAAACATGGATCTATATTTAATAAAAGAAATTCAAATCTAACTAAACAACTTGAAGATAAAGATTTAATAACTACACTTAGCACTCGAATTGTCTTCAATCTCAAAAATTCGCCATCTGCATCCTTCAGCTCCTGGAATATTTGATGTGATGCAATGTGGCAAAACACCTGTCTTGATAGTTGGATTTCTCCAACGTTCATGGTCAATATTTGAGGAAGTTTGTTTTACATGTGGTTTCCAAAATTCCCTCAAATCTCTGATGTCGAATCCTTTGTAAGCAATTTTCATTCCCTCGATACTCTGGAAACCCTTCATAACCTGTGAGAAATGACCTATTCTGTCCTTGGCTTCAAAAAATGCTTTTCCAGCTTTCATCAGCTAACTCGTTTAATATTTCGTTGGTTAGCTGGTGAAAGTGCTGCCTTTCACCAGCTAACGGGTCATAAAATATCGCTTTGCACTGGTGAAAGCCCTGACTGCGCCCAAAATGAGTTTTCACCTTCAAAATTTTGATTCCATCAAAACTCAGTGTGTCTCTGATTTCTCACCTTGCATATTAACAACGACTTGAGCAAGTACCTTCAGATCTGGATGGGATTTTTGCCTTTGTTTTTGTTTCAATCTTCTTATCTACCTTTTAAGGCGTTTGGCAAGCCACCATAGACTATTGTGCTCTTTGGTGAGTTTCTGCTTTCTTTTCTTCTCTTTAACACTTTCCTGAGCCAGTCTCTCAAACACAGCATTGGTTTTTGCAAAGTTGTTAGACAACTTCTTATACCTTTCTTTGATTACCCATTCCAAAACCTCTTGCTGAGCGATTACCTCTTTCAGATGCTTGATTTTCTGAGATTTATTTGACTTAGAACTTTTTGATGTTTCTCCTTCCTCTGTATGAGTGAAGGTCTCATAGTTTTGTGCAAATTCAGTTGACTACTCAGGACTTTTGGTGACAGGGCATTGATCATGTCGCTCTGATTCTGAGTCTGTATAGGGCAAGTTTAATATATTGGTTCTCTTCTCTGTAGGCTGCTCCGTGAGTTGTTCTGTAGTGGTTTCAAAGTTTAACCTTTTCTTTGACATGTGGGACTTAACTCCATAGATTCTATTATCTGGAGGTCCTGGAAGGGTCCTCCTCTTTTTCAAACTGCTTTGAGGAGTCAACTGTTTCTTTAAACCTTTCCCCTGTTCATTTACAGGTTGAGTCTGTGTTTCAAAACCCTCCCAGAATAAAAAAATGTTGCCAGCTCCTTCCCTGCTGTTTCAACTCCTCCAGAATGATCAATTTAATGAGGCCGAAGTGGCACAGAGTATTCTTCATGATTAGGGGTTGAGCCCTGATTTTCTTGCAGACCTTAGTTAAACTCTTATGTAAGAAAAAAGGCAAATTGAGGAGAGTCTTTCTTGTGAAATGGTCCAGGAGATTAAAATGATACATCATGAGTTTGTCATACCTGCCCTCTGAGGTAATGTAGAGTTGGATTCCCTTAAACATCTCCTTCCGCTCCTCTTCTAGATAGGAAACCGACATGCCCTTCTTCCATGCGTTGTGCTTGAACTCTTCTTTTAAATAAGCTCTGAAATTCAAGTTTTTGGTGGCAGTGGTTTTGAACCAACTCTGGCCCGATCTTGGTAGGCTGGTTGTTGCAGCAATGGCAACTTCATCTACTATGATTTCCAAGGACCCAACACGAGCCTTATTACCATCGAAAGTTTTGGCAAAAGCTTCTGCTGTCGACTGGTGGCAACCATTTTGTAACCTCTCAACGAATTCAATACACCCTGCGTTTAAAAAATGTTTCTGGACTTCACGATGAGTCTGTAAAAAAGATAGGTTGTCCAGCTCTTTTCTGAGTAGAGAACCACTGCGTCTCCTCACCATTTTGTAGCTTGAAAACCTCAATAATTTTGTATATCAACCCCTGCAACTATTGTTCGAGCCGAGGTTTTGCATTGTTGAAAGCACTCGGGAGTCAGCTTTGTTTTCTAACATTTGAAACTTCAAAAAACCTTCGTGAACAATGTGTGATATGGAAGCAATGATCTGATTTGATGTTGTCAGCCTGGCAGTACAACCTCTGTACCTGAGTTGTTGGATTCGAAATTACCATTTTCGGCGCCATGGGTGTGCAGCATGCGTCACTGAACAAAATCCGCATCGTAATCCTATTTTGATGTGCAAAATTGAATCTCCATCATTACCCACTTTCATCAGCGCATGATTTGGATTTGAATGACGTGGGATGATCGTATTATCATTAGCTTTTAGAAATGTGGATAATACACACGTGATTTCCGCTTTCTCCAGCCAACAGCCCGTAGAAAACGCCCCTTAGCTGTTGATACTTACCGCTTTCACCAGCGCATGATCCTGTGGAAAACCCTCTTTAGTTGTGGAAAGTCTTCACTTTCATCAGCGCACGATCCTGTAAGAACTGCTCTGTAGCTGTGGAAAGTCTTCACTTTCACCAGCGTACAACCTGCGACAATGCTTCTTTGGATATTTTGAAATTCAACACTTTCACCAGCGCACAGACCTATGGGAGATGCTCTTTAGCTGTTGAAAGTCACCACTTTCGCCAGCTAACACTCATCTTTTGGACACACGTTAGCTGTTGAAAGAAAATTATGAAAATTTTGAAAAGAAGACTTTTATGGGTCATCTTATTTCTAAGACAAAAACCAAAAACCTAAGTTTTGCAGCTAGAAAAACTCAAAAATGAATTGAGAAAACTACCAATAGCCATGCTATCCATCACAAAATCCGACCAAAGGGATGGGTTCATTTTGGGAGCTAACATTTGGCTCCAACTAGGATGGGCATCTCCCTGTGAGGTGACCAAGAACCTAGCTAGACTCAATAGCCTTATTGCAACTTGAAACAGAAATTTGAAAAATAGTTTGCTAGTACCATTGGGCATGTAGTTATTTGAATAACAGAAATAAAGAAAACAGAACTGAAAAAGAAATATGTACAAGTAGAATAGGTCTTCAAAGGAAGCCTTATGAGAAATAGATCTTCAGGAAGCACCCGTTGAAAGGGCCACCTGCTACTGCCTCGCCTGAAAGAGTTTGGAGAACAAAGGTATTGTTCTGTTGCACCACTGTTATGACAAAAGGACCTGTCCAGAGAGCCTCAAATTTGTTTCCCCTTCTCTTTCCTTGCTGCGTCCCACTTTAAGACTAAATCCCCTGTTTTGAAAACATTTTATTTGACTTTCTTGTTGAAAGTTTCTTTGATTCTTTCTTGATGAAATTTTGTTTTTTCTAAGAGCTTCTCTCTGTCTTGTTGTAGTTCTACCAAATTATGAATTCTCCTGGTCAAATCACTTGGTTCAGAATTAGTTTCTTGTAAGAACTTTGCAACCGACAATGCAAGTTGAACAGGAAATATGGCCTCAGTACCATATACCAACTTGAAAGGAGATGTACCAATTGATTTCTTACATGTAACCCTGTCAGCCCACAAGGAAAACTTCAGTTTGGAATCCCAACCTCTGGCATTTTGTTCAAGCAACTTCTTTATTATTCTGACTAAAATCTTTTTGGATGACTCAGCTAAGCCATTCCCTTGCGGATAGTAAGCTGTGGAATGTCCCAGCTGAATTCCCAGCTCTTCACACAATTTCACCAAGTGTTTATCTTTGAATGCAACAACATTATCAGTGACCAATCTCTTAGGACAGCCAAATCTGGAAAATATGTTTTCTTGAAGAAAATTTATGATGACAGTATGATTGGTGTTCCGGGTGGGAATAGCCTCAATCCACTTTGTAAAGTATTCGGTGGCAACCAGGATACACCGGTGCTGACCACTAGAAGGTGGATGAATTTCACCTATAAAGTCCAATCCCCACTGCTGGAAAGGCCCTGTGACCACTATAGGTTTGAGGGGAAGAGACTTTAATTGTTGTTTACCTTCGAATCTCTGACACTTGTCACATGTTTTCACAAACTCATATACGTCTGAAAATAATGATGGCCAGTAGTAACCAGATCTTAAGATTTTGTGTGCCGTAGTTTTCCAATAGTGATGTCCCCCGCATTCACTATTATGAAATTCAATCATGACTTTAGCTACCTCCTCTTGGTTTACACACCTCAACAATAAACCTATGGGATTCTTCCAGAACAACAAGTTATCATTGATGCATAAATTTATAGCTTTGAGCTTCACAACCCTTCTTTGAGTCTTTTTCAAATCTGATGGGACTGATAAAGTTTGCAGAAACTGAATAATATGACTGTACCATTTGCAATCAGCTAAGTGAGCCGAGACCTGCATTTCCTCACCTTCTTTGTTCTCTGAAGACCGAATATTTTTTGCATTAATACTCATCATATTTATTTCAAGCAGCTTGCAATTTTCCTCTGCCAAAAGTTTGTCAAGGCCTTGACCTTTCACTAATTTTGTTGGTTTGATTTCAACATCGAATTCAATCAACCTTGCTATCCACTTACTCCTTTTTCCATGAATGTCGGGTTGGACAAGAACATCTTTAACTGAACTGGAGGGAACAAAAGCTATTACCTTTGCCTGAAGAATGTAGACCCTGAAAGCTTTCAGTGACTTGACAAGTGCATATGCTTGTTTCTCCAACAATTCATACTTTACCTCTGCGTCTCTCAAGACCTTACTGAAGAAGGAAACCGACTGCTCCTGATCATCAGCATTCTTCTGCAAGAGTACTGCTGCGATTGTATCACTTGAAGCAAATGAAAAAATGTAAAATACCTTGGAGAAATCGAGGTTGATCAAAACAGGGGCTGTTGTGATGGCTTCCTTGATGGCATTGCATGAATGTTTGGCTGCTTCAGTCCATTTTACCTCAGATTCCTTTCTCAACATAGCAGTGATATGCTTCGTGAGTTCAACAAAATTTACTATAAACCTTCTGACAAAGTTAATAGTCCCAAGGAAAGACTGAATGTCTTTCTTTGATCTAGGA
>ML804752.1:165632-175797 GCA_009831015.1 Picea engelmannii
ATAATTATAATAATAATAATAATAACACATTTGGTCTTTCACTCATGAGACGGTTCATAGGGAACGAAGAGTTGGTGCATCCCACGATCACATGTTTTGCCACCAACTTGAAGCATTCCAGGGATATGTTGTCTGGTTGAATTAAGCTCAAACCCACCAATGATAATAGTAGTAGTAGTTATGGATCCAATAACCCATTAATCATGGTTAAATTGAACCCATTAATCAACGATTACACTCCCGACTAATCAAGTGTGTCGGTATAGCTAGTAACCATTCCACGACTGGTAAAAATAATTCAATAGCCAAGCAAGGTGAATTCATTATGGTAGGCATTCCCCATTCTATTGTTGCTAGTTTATAGAAATTATGAAAAAACGTGTATACTTGAAGTAGGAAGTCGACCGTCCATAGTATTTGGGTTGTGGGTGGTTCAGAAACCTCACCTCATCTGGTACCATGCTATTATTCATTCCCACCCAAAACCCACTAACCTAATATTTTTAGTAAAGATCCTCCCATTCTAGATAACATTGTAGATAAAGAACATGTTATCACCATAACAATTTTTCAATAGAATCCAAGTCTCAAGACTTAGATGAGGGATAAATAGGTGTAGGGGCATGATAAACTAGAGGGTGGAGCCACATCTAGTGAAATATGGTTAAATCTAGCGGAGGCGCGAGGTTGATGGGACCTGGAAGGTCACAGATCTCAGGCATCGTAGATCAATGGTCATCAGCTACATCGGGTGAAGAACTTGCGCGAAGTTTAATTGCTTGGTAGCGGACTGATAGAAATACAATGGTTTTGGATTGCGAACATTTGGCGCCACCAGAGGCATATCGGGGTGAAAAGTGGTTTGTCCCAAACTGCTTTGCCTCTACCCCGATATCGAAAAGCATGTATAAAAGGAGGGCCCTCGGTCATTATTTTATGATATTTCAAACCATTTGAACGTTTGAAAATTTGGTGCAAACGCTCCGTCGAGATAAATCTCAACAGTGAACCAGACTCATGCATTCTCCATTCATTCTCAGGTATTTTTCATCGTGGGCATGAATCCTGTCATTTTATCTGTAACATAACAAGATCCTGCCTCAAAAGAAGAACCCCTAATTGATAGGGACTCCGATATTTTTGACACAGAAATAATCGTCTTGCCCATTTCCATATCTATAGCCAATTTGTTAGATAATGCAGGGAAACACATACCTTTCCTCGAAGCGGTTCAAGCCTCAATAGTCCCTTATGCCTTCGAAGTCGCATTCCCTTTCCCGAAATTCATAAGCTGGTGTGTCGAGCAATACTTGCAAGAAGAAAAGTTCGTTTTAAATAAGTTAGGGTAAGAAGTATCGTGTAGAGTAGATAGCCTGCTAGTTTTACACGCCCTTGGTACACCATAATCCCCCTCTGCAATGTCTGAACCCTTTGAGGAAGAGAAACTAATTACAGTCTATAGAGAATGTCCCCCCGAGGTCAAAACCCTATTTTTGCATACCATTGTTAAACCCGAACATCATTTCGAGAGTCTGTCGTTGCCTTTGCATGTAAGCGTCATGGTTATTGAGGTTGAGTGGGCCTGTTCCATACTTAGTCAAATCTTAGGTTTGGATAATGACAAATTTTTAGTAGAGGTCATGTTGGGTTTTCTGTTGACCTTTTTTTAGTCAGAGTCCAATCCGTCAATCTGTATCAGTTTTGAAGAATTCATAGCTAATAATGTACACAAACAACTAGTGAATTTCCAATCACTAAGGTACTTCAGGTACTACACACATTTGCTGAAAATGTTCCTAGAAACAAATAAGACAAACCGTCACAGAGTTCCCTGAAGTTGCATTCATCTCGACTGAATGCAAAAGAATCACGATGCTCATTTTTATAAATAAGATCATGTCCAGGGTTTATGGCTTAATCTTCAGCACCATCCTACCAGGGGTTTTAGAATAAATGAAAATTTGTTTGCAGCCCAATCCAAAAAATAGAGTGGGAGATTGGGTGTTGTTCATGCACTCTACTGTAATTTGGGTGTACAGTTACCAAGAGGCACCTTACTTTATACCTGCTTTCCTGACTCCCATAGTCTTTTCCTTGGAGTTCATCAGGAAAAGAATCATCTCGAAAACATAACACTTTCTAAAAATGCACAAAGTGTCCAACTTAAAGTTCTGTTTCATAATAGGACCCTTTGTTGTGAAGACTAGATATTGCTTGCCTCAGATCTAGGCCAAACTCAAGGAGTTTGAATTTGCACAACTACAAGGAAGAAAAGATGATCCACACCAGGTCATATCTAAAAGAAGACTGATAAGAAAACAAGGCCCCTATGAACATGAATATGTTGAAGGTTTTGATAAAATGGTGAACCTGGAAACCTGTGCTAATATGGAAGTCATTTTGTAGCCTGATCAGACACAACAAATAGAGTCAACCCCGCAACAAACCCATAAAAATCCTCCGAGGATGATTATTAAATCTCCCAAGATGAATGTTTATAGAAAAAGGAGCAGTTCAGAGGCCTTGGGCACCAGTGGTCAACAAAATGTTCTGAAGAAAATAAAAACCACACAGTCTCCACAGATAGTAAACCTGGAGGAAGAAGAACCTAACAAGCAAACGAATATGGAAATTGTGGAGAGTAGGACCAAAAATGAAGAGGCTAGTACATAAAGCATGCCACAGAGTGAAGGCATCTCAAGGGCAATCAACAGTAAAAAACATGTCTTTGATAAGACACTTGGGGCAGTCTACCAATCCAAGGAAGATCTAGCAACTCAATATGCTGAGAAAGGGAGCTTGGCCATGAGTGAAATAAGAGATTTTATTCCTTGATGAGGATAAAGTATCTGAAATTAAGTTGCATTATGAAAATATCAGTGCCCCAGACAAGGTAAAATTTCACAGAAACACTAGTGACATGATGTATTCAGACTACCTAAGTCTGAGTTTGAGGGTTGCAAGGCTGACAACCCATACACTCAAGTTGGAAGGAAAATTGAAGCAAGAAAAATCATCCTGCGGAGCCTGGCAGACTTAGGTCAAAAGATTAGAATCTGAAGGCCCTCAAGGAGTAAAATCTTCCTTGGATGAGAAAGACAAGATGATTCAAAGCTTGAAGCATAGGCTAAAAATGTATGTCACAAAGAATCCACAGACATCAGAGTTGATCATTTTAGAACAAGAAAAAGAGACATTTCGGCAGGAAGCACTGAATTACAAAGCCAAGGTACTGCAGCTGGAGAAGGAAAAAGAGAATTGGTCACAAGGACTGGTAGAGGTATCAAACAAAGCTGCTATTGTACCTGGTACGACAGGAGCTGATTCAAACACTGAAGATATTTTCCAACCTATGTCCCAAGTAATCTTAAAGGCAGGGGAAATCAAAAGTCTCAGGGAAGATATAGAAAAGTTGCAGCAAGAGATGAAAATGAAGAATGAGAAGATGGCCCAGTTCCAAAAATAAAATCAAGAATTGCAGGAAAGAGTGGGAAACTTGAAAACAAGGCTGAAAGGTAAAGGACTTTTGCAAGGAGAAAAACATTTAATCTGGGATTCTATTGTTGCTAAAGCTGCTAAATTCAAGGTTTACCTAAATTTCATAGATGACAAAGATAGCATGGCTATCACCGCCCGAAGAAGATGTACCATTGTGAACGAGACACTGGGGAAAAAGTCGTCAGAGTGGGCCTAGAATGCTATAAATTTGCTGAATTTCATTCTCACTGTCGAAATTCATACCATTGGGGTCAAAGACTGAACTAAATTGATCATTTGGGCCAAGAGGATCATTGCTCAGCACAATTTTCTCAAGTCAATTCAAACCAAAGCCTTACAGATGGAGCAGAGTATACAAGAATTCAAGGATCTGTTTGAGATATTATTTATCAAAGGCCTCCCATCATTTTGGGATGGCAAAGGGAAATTATACGACCCAGAACAATACAACTCCCTCCTCGCGTAGTGCATAATGGATCACTCCAAGTTTGAAGGCTTGGAGGAAAACTTGAAAGGACCAAGTCTAGTAGAATATTTGACCACAGATTTTGAGATCTTAAATTAGTTTAAGACCGTGAAGATTAGGCTTAGAGATCTCGATAAAAGAAATGATGGATTATGAGATTCCTTCGGACCTGTAGTGAAAAGAGATCGTGCGACTAGGTAAGACAAAATACAGTTTTCTAGGAACCAGTAAATAGCCTCCAGATGTCACCAGAGTGGAAAATTTGACAGAAGGTCAGAGAAAGATAGATGGAAAAGACGAAAGGGGAGTAGTTGAAGAAATCAACCGTTAG
Organism: Picea engelmannii; assembly: GCA_009831015.1. Lineage (NCBI taxonomy): Eukaryota > Viridiplantae > Streptophyta > Pinopsida > Pinales > Pinaceae > Picea > Picea engelmannii. Next base: position 169,928 of record ML804752.1, read on the forward strand.
TTTTTGAAACATTTTTTAATCATTGTAAATCGGTTCACATGCCGAGACCGTCATTTGAAATTATTGTAATTAGTTTTAGAAGATGAAACGTTTTAGTTCAACTATTGTAATTGAATTGTATAAGTACTAGAAGTTATGAATGAATTAATGTTGGAAGAAGTGCAAGGGCACCTTTTTGTTGTTTCTGAACTCAATTGTAATTTTCTAGAGCTGAATTGAATACATATGCAGAATCTTTTGAAGTCTCTATGAAAAGATTCTAATGGTGGTGATATGAGTTTTCTCCTTTCATTGTATGTACTTTGTGTGTTCTTTAATTCCATTTACAATTTCTTTTGTTTAAATTGGAGAGTTAAAGGCCTAGAAATCATCTTATGATGCTCTTGGCTTAAGAAATTTAAATTGTTTAATTTTCTTCCTAGCTAATTCAGAATTCATTTCAGTAATGCTCTGATGTAGTTATTTGTTTTCCTCGTCTTCCTACTCTTCGCTTAAACTCAATTTACAACTCAGATTCATTGCCTCATTTAGCCTTTATCCTATGGAGTGTTCTATCGACAAGTCATTGTTTTCATTCACTTCCAGAATTTCGACTCCATAGTGTTGGATTACTGAGAGGGGAGGTGAATCAGTAATAGAGCAATTTAATCCCTTTTGACCATATAATCCAAGTGTTATATCAATGAAGCATTATTATCCAATAACTGCAGAGTAAATAAGCAATGAACAAATGAACAATCATACACATACACAGTACACTAGTGTTTTACGTGGAAACCCAAATCGGGAGAAAACCACAGAATGTTTTTTCTTATATGTCTTGAAGAATTACATTCATTTGAAGCACCAACTTCATTTGTTTTCCAGCTGCAACTGGAAGGAGGCTCCAACCCCCTAGTTTCTCATGCTACAACCTGAGGGAAGCTTCAACTCCCCAATTCTCTTGCTACAACCAGAAGGAGGCTACAACCCCCTATGTTCTCTAGCTACAACTGGAAGGTGGCTACAACCACCTGTCCTTGCCCCGTCCTGCCACCCTGAAGTAGAAGTAGAATGATGGAACCACTATCACACTATCACTGTGAGATATATCGCTGTAAACCTGTACCAATAAATCTGAACCATGCATCAACCATGCATCAACCTGTACCTCAACCTGTAATCAACCTATACCATAAACAAGTGCATCAACCATGGACCAACCTATAATCAACCTGTACCATAAACCAGTGCATCAACCATGCACCAACCTGTAATCAACTTGTACCATAAACAAGTGCATCAACCATGCACCAACCTGTAATCAACATGTACCATAAACAAGTGCATCAACTATGCACCAACCTGTAATTAACCTGTACCATAAACAACCATGCACCAACTTGTAATTAACCTATACCATAAACAAGTGCATCAAACATGCACCAACCTGTAATCAACCTATACCATAAACAAGTGCATCCAACCATGTACGAAGTATGTACCAATCATGTGTCAACTACTCATCAACTATGACTCATCAATATGTACCAACATCATCAACTATAAACCTCATGTATGTGTGCCAACCCATCAACTATTTGTCTCAACCATGTACTCAACATGTACCACAACCAAAAGCCCTCATCAATTTCATCATCCAAATCTGATTTGTAGCTCTGTAATAGACCTGGTGTATACGATCACATTCCTGCAAACCTTCATTAACTTTAAAAACAAGAGACTATCATTTTCATCAAACTTTTCTTTAGTCTCACATGCCTAGTTTTGGATTAGTCAACAACCCTAACGTGAAGTAATCATAAATTTGAACCTATAATGTATAAAGATCTGAAACTAATACACAATGTTCTTCAGTGTGTTTTATGCAATTCCTCCATGTCATAATCATCAAGATTGGCATCACTACCACTGCTCTCTGCTCCATCCTCTTCCTCCTCCCCTATATCCAATGCAATCCGTGCATTTGTTGATGTGGACTCTGGAGGATGACCCTTAAAGAGGATCACCATCATCAAAAGTGACCGGCTCTAGCACTAGTTCATTAAGATCCAAGTTGGCTAATGCCAACTCAACACTGTTGTTCAAACCCATATAATCAGAAAACACATCCCACATCTTTGTCTTTCCCTTCAACCACTCTTCTCTCTGCTTGTATATAAGACAGAGGTTGGTGTGCACGTACACTACTAAGTCACTTGACACAACAACAAAGAGAAGAGTTCAATAGAAGAGTTTATACTTGAGTGAAGGGTACATTTTTACTGGGGTCATGACAAAAGAGTTCAACAATCAATGCCACCAACATCGAGGTACATAAAGGGCTTGGTTCTCTTGATTAAATGCCAGTTCCATACTCTCATACATGATAGAATCCAGTGGAAACATTGCAATCTTGCCAATCTTGAAATCCTAAAAACTGTTAAGTCTGCTGAATTTTGAATGGGACCTAAAATTCTACTTTCTCCATATGAAGTCCAGTGAGGTTGGAACCACTCTCAAACATCCCGAAACAATTAATGGTAATGTTAAAAATTTAAGAATTTTAGTAAAACCCCTCACGCGCTTTTTATTTGATAAAAAAATTTAAGCAGGCCGACATATTCCATCGACTTGCGACACATTGAGAAAATGTCGCAAGTTAGTGAATGCGTCGCGACACATTGAAAATTTCGGAGGTTTCGCGAAATATTCAGAAGAAAATTTCGGCCAGGTGAAAATGTCGGCGACACATCCGAAATTTCCGATATAACGCCGATATATTCAACACTGGTTTCCTCTTTCTTTATGCAACACATTTTTCTAGTAAGTACTTGCAGTACTCATGAACCATGGTTGTTTCTGGAAGAAGCAATGTACGTTTCAGGCTGCCTCTCTAGAAATGAGAGGCAGAAAGGGGGGAAAAACAATAAAAAACTCAATGAGTTAAGTAAAAATAAGCCTAAACATAAAATAGTGATATAAAGAGACTAAGAAGGAATGTCTGTAAAGCGTACGAGAGATTGAGGTTGGGCCACTATGGAAGTGATCCATTTGAGAGTGAACAGTGAACAAAGCTGAGAGTGGAGTTTGGAGGATGTGAAGTTTGTGACTACTGGCAGCTGCTATTGAAGTGAAAGAAGTCTAGCATATGCTAACTGACTCCTGAAAGTTATCTGTTTTGCACCACAACACAAACGACAAGCTTGGTTTCTTTTTTTTTTTCTTGATTCTTTTCAGATTTTCTGTTTTCGTTTTTGAGTGAAATTAAATGCATTGTAGACTCAACATCAACAGACTTAGGGGCACTTACTTTCCAGATTCTGCAGGGGTGTTTAGTCCAAATTACAGTGGAAAAAATATTATCATGGATGAGGGGATAAAAGGTTTCTTGGTCAACCAATGGAAAATTAGATGCGTCTCAGCAATTATTTGGAGGATTGAGCTGTGTTGGATGCACTAATGTCACAGAGAGGGTAGGGTATTTCTATTTTTGTTATTATGCATTGTTTAATTCTGAACGATTAGATTAGCTTTTTTCAGCATATAATCTGGCTAATGGTTTACATCTGATGTGGCACTAAAGGGTAAGACCCTTGAGATGTGTTACCACCCAAACTAACAGCCCCTGGGGGGGGGATGCTAAGGGGATAGTACGATAGGGAAACACACCACTATCACCTTAGTATGATCTCCCCTTCACTTCAGGCCAGCTCCAAGAGACCAAGGGGGTTATCCAAATTCTTATAACGATGCACCTCAGTACACATTAGATAGACCAATGACTTAGTAGCCAAATGCTTTAAGAATGTTCCACCAAGAGTTAGGGCAAAACTACCACAATGTAGAGAGTGTTAGGAGATAATTTAACAAGTGTTGAGATCTGAAATGGATAATTACAATAGAAATACAGACAACACTATAAACCCACTCTTTAAATGATGAAATACATACCTTTTACCACACGAGAGTGATATTTTGTTGCAAAAATCAAGGGTGATTGATATACCTGAGTTATACCTTGATTGTTGGTTGTAAATTGGACTAGCTTGCTCCTCTCCAAAGATTCCAAAATTTGAAATAAGATATTTAATGCAGAAAATTGCATATTTGGACCTGTTAGCACACTTTTTCACCCTCCAATCAGATCTGATATATGTGTAAATCAGTGATGGAAAAGTAGCTAATTCAAGGAGAGAATGCCTCAATTGTCACAGGAAAACCTCCTCTCGATTCAGGCTAGTACGTTCCAACCTTAGAGAAGAGTCCCCAGGCAGCTTGTTGCTGTTTTTGGATCTGATTTTCTACAAAATAAACACAAAAACAACAGCTAATTTGTCTTGGACAGCATGAAACCCCGCCCAAGATGTTAAGAAAAAAGATAGTTTAATCACTTGGAAGGATCCCTGCAGTGTTAGCATGAGAAAGATGAATAGAAAGAGAAAGGGAAACCACTTAAAAGATCAAATACTAATCACAATAAATGGTTGGGCTACTTAATCAAATGTGCAAAGTAAAGCTCAGAAATAAGCACAACACTTCTTTATTAAAGGCTTGCCAGAGGGTTGATTGCGCCACAATAGACAAGTCAAGAACTGGTACAACGATTATCCTTGCACAAAGAAAAGTAGTTAGACTAAAAGAAGAATGAGAATAATAGAAGAGAAAGAGAGAAAGTTGAAGATTTTCAGGTCCTATCAAGCTTGTCAACTGGGTCTATCTTTGACCACAGATTGACTCCAAGTTTCAACTGTTTGATTGATAAAGTATTTGCTGTTGTTTTAGGATAGCCAACAGTCCAAGAACTTCTTTCTAATTTGTTATGGTTGCACTTCCAATTTTAGGTGCTCTAGCATGTAGTTTTAGTAACCAGAAGTTTGCACATGCATACTAAAATAAATACAACACACCTAAAGATCTTTACAGCTGAAAATGAACAGATCTAAGAAACTAACACATGCATTTTTGTCCACAGGTATTTTTGGTCAACATGACCCTGGATAAAACCCCCCAGGGGAAAACCAGTTTGGGATATATGTCTATATAATGATGATCAAAGAAAGAGATGCAACAAGTAATGAAATACAATGGAACCTGTATACATAGCAATCTCCTCACGAGTCTTGCCACAAGAACCAGAAAGAGAAGTGCCCAAACTGTGGTGTGCCCTCTTCCTTTGTTGCCCTCTGCATTGAACAGGAGTGCCCTAGCTCATTAGTAACCCAATGAAGAAATCCCTCCACAGGAATGTCCTCTATTGTGCTGCCTCTCCACTGAAACTGTCAGAGCTCGAATCCTCCAAGCAGATATGCTACCAGGTAGTTGCCAGTCCTGTCAACATGTGCGCCCTCCTCCTAGAAAAAATGATCACCAGAAATAAACATAGCCAGATTATGAATATCTCTCTCCACAGAAACAAGCACCCAATCTCTCCTCTCTCTATGCATCAGATCTCATCTCAATCTGACAAGACCTCCTCCTCTGATGAGCAAATGAAGGAAACAGAATGCGCCCTCCTCCTCAAGATGCGCCCCTCCTCCATGAAAATGCTCCCTCTCAGAGATGGAAGCTATGGCTCCATGGAAATGCTCTCCATGCAAGATCAAACCAACCTCAAGCTTCTCCTCAAGCTCTCAAAGGTTTTACTCAAACCCTCATGAAGTGCACCCTCCTCCTCCTCAAGATTTGCACCCCTCTTCTCTTCTCCAAAACTCTCAAGTGAAGAATGAGTCTCAAAAATATCTTTATCCTCTCTTTAGCCTCCTCATGCCAACCCTAAAAGATCAATGACCTAGATTAGATCTAGCCAAGTCTAATCAATGGGTGAGATCAACTCCAATAATCTCACTAAGGAAACCCACTTTCCTTAGTTGCTTTATGTCTATTAATTC
>ML804752.1:179907-204346 GCA_009831015.1 Picea engelmannii
GCCCCCCCCCCCCCGCCCTTTTTTTTTATTTCACCTCAAAGATGCCCGAGAAGTCGACCGTATGAGCCGGTATGACCAGGAAATTCCACCGCCCGTATCGTATGATGTTTCCAAATCAGGAAACGTCGTACGGTACAGGCGGTAGCGTTTCCTGGCTGTACCGTACTGGTTTCGGAGTTTCGTACCGTTTCAGGGTAGGAAAAAGGGGGGGTGGGGATGTTTCCTGAAACTTAGGTTTGGACCTCCATAGGGATAAAATCTCGCCAGATGGATGATGAGACCCCAACCAGGGGTAGAGATAGATCAGAGGTTTTCACCGGAGAGAGAGGAGGACGTTCCAACAGAGACAACTCGACAGGCCTAGACCCAGGGGGTCTTGCCCTTCTCACTATGATGTAGGCCTTGGAAGGCCCATGAATGTACCCTAACCAACACATTTGGTCTCACTAAATTTGTATCTTTTATGAATAAGTTATGACATTTTTACCCGAAACACCTGATTTTGACTAGTTTCAGGACTGGGCACAAACCCTATTTTCCACGGAGTGTAACTCCAAAAATAAAATGACTCACAAGATGAATTTTTTACCACAGATACTTGGATATGTTTTCTCACTTGCATAGCAATTTCAGGATCTGAATCATTATATAAAAAACTTTATATCGAAAATGGTGATATGACCTGTAAATAACATACCTTAGAAAGCACCGTCAAAAGAATTTATCCTTCCTTGCATTTCGGCCTTCTTTTCTTCAATTTCCTCAGAATTTAGGATTAGATATCATTTTTTTACCTTAGAAACCTATGGATATTCAATATACTCAAGTGTGATTCAAATGAGAGAACCTTGCCTCTTATTTATACTCTCCAAGTAGCTTCCTTAAAAACATCTTCTAGGTCACTTGGCCCACTTTCCTTATTTTACGGTTGGGTCCACGTCTAATTTCTCCATTAAATTTATTATTGAAATTATTTATTTTGTATTCAATTTGAATTATAATGCACTCATCACTTCACTTTATCATTTACCTTTTAAAATCTCTTAAACCACTTTGATTACTTTGACCTTTTGGGGTTTCTAGATGACATATGAGGGTCCTCCAACTTCGTAAGGCCATAACTCTCAAACTGTGAGGAGTTACGTGATGTTATACATACCACCAGAAATGGAATGAAATGTACTATCCTTATAGAATAGTATTATCTAAAAATATATCATAACTCATATCGTTACCCATCAAACAAACTTGGGTCCATTACCCAAACCTGGGGTCTCCAACTTCTCATGGCCATAACTCTCTAACCGTGAGGAATTATGTGGCGTTCCACATGCCACCGGAAATGAAATGACAAGCACTATCCATCTAGGATATTTTCCCTGACAAATTCACTTTCCTTCATCTCATTATTCCATAATTAATCATGAGTTCTCTTACTCCACAAAGTGTCTTCCTGTGAGGGCTTTCACCATAAGGGGACCACTTTGGAGTTCATCCATATTTACTTCTTCTCAACCATGATAAAAAAATAATAAGTCATTTTACATCAAACAATATTGGGTCCATTACCCAAACCTTTGTGCTATGGGGATTTCTTCAAGGGTTGACATCAATGACAACCGACCTTAATCAACACATAGCTCTAAGTGTCCCTCCCCTTCCCAACCAACAAATTTATCCAAAAACCCCCAAAACAAACTAAATATAGCCATCGATTGCCAAAGATATATCAAGTGAAACGAGAGATCCCTCTCTGAGTTGAGAAGGATAGTGCCCAACTCTAAATTAGGTTGAAACAGTTACCTCTGTCGTTTGTCTATCAGCCGGACAAAATTTAGAGAGTGCTAACATTCTGGTGCTGTTGTCGGGGACGAAAGTGAAATCTTCCCTGGGAAAATGACTTGAAGCTCTAGTTTTGATCCCTGAGGGTGATAGTGGATCAAATACCTTATTGGATGAGATTATTTTTTCCTTGGCGACTTTGTTACCAAGAGACCAGTTGCGCCAGGCATTGTGAGCTAGAAATCCTGGCTCCCAAGAGAATTCACACCAAGAGAAACCCAGACCCAGAAGCTGCAACCCTTGTGTTTGATCCTGAAAATCTTGTACATAAAAGAAAAGAAAAGACAGTAACCCTAGTGTTTCATTTAAATCGTTGTCTATCCTTACCCAAGGATGGAGTAATGAGCATTGAAGACCTTGATTTTGACGAAAAATTTGAACAAACTCTGTTCATAACTAAATCCGAATCTTGTTTAAGCGAGATCATCTTTGACGAAAAAAGATTTGAAGATTTGATTTTAGTTGCATCCTCCAAGCCTATAATGATCCACACTAGAACCAATAGTCGCTCCGACCCCTCACAACATCCATGGAAGCTAGATTTTCTCCTCTCATAATGCCCTCTCAACTACATGATTTAACTCAATATTATAACCTAAGGATCAAACTATATGATGTTGAAGGTAGCGTATCAACCCATAAGAACCTATATTGTTTAATGATTTCACAGACTTAGAAGATGTGGACTTTGAAGATGTAAAAATGAGGTTGTTTACACAAAGTCTTGCAGGAGAAGTGAGGAAGTGGTTCAGATCCCTTCCAACAGCTAGTATCGTAGATTTTTAGGCCTTTGAAACCAACTTCCTTGCAAAATGGGGCAACAAGAAAAATCCCCTTCAGTTGTTTACCCATTACAACAACATGAAGAGATCACCTCACGAAACAGTGTAGGAGTTTTCAGCTAGATTTGTAAAGGTATATAATTTGATTCCTGCTGAGGTAAAACCCCCCCCTAAGGCCGCCCAACTCAGATATACTAATTCTTTTGAAAGTGATTTTGATTTTTTATTAAGAGAACAAAGATCTACTACATAAGATGATATGATGACTGATGCCATAGAAGTCGAAGTGAATCTGATGGCTTCGGGAAAGATAAAAGCTAACTCTGGAAGGGACATGAACAAAGCTCAAGATAAGGCACATCCTTCAACCTCCCAAACATCAGAAGAAAGGTTCGAAACAATGATGAGAACATGGAGAGGATGATGGAAAGAATGGCCTTAGATAAAAGGCCTAACCCTAGAGAATAGGATGATGTTCCACTCATAAATTTGAGGAGACCTGCAATCCCACAAATTAGACAAAGAGAACAAAGAAATTAGGTGAATCAGGTAAATCAAGGAGATCAGAGGAATCAGGGAAATCAGGCGAATCAAGCGAATCAAACAAATCAAGGAAATCAGGGGGATCAACAAGTAAGGCCTCCTTTCCAAAATAATTATGTGAATGAGAATTAGGGTTGATATTTTGAAGACGACATGAACTGTTGTGATGATAAAGAAACATAGGTATTTTTGAATAAAGAAGAACATGCTCAGTTCATGGATGCAAATGAGATCTTCATGCAATATGAGGAGGAAAGGTTATTAGTGGAAAGGGAAGATTACCAAGTAGGATTGCATGATTCTATTGTGCAATTCTAGAGACAATACAATCTTCGAAATCAGAGAGTTCCTGAAAACCCTCCAAAAGGAAACCCTCCAAAAGGAAATCCTCCCAAAGGAAATCCTCCAAAGGGAAACCCCACCAAAGAAGCTAAAAATAATGTACCCTCTTCAAGTCAACCCAAAAAGGATTCTGCTGCAAAATAATCTGTTGCAAAGGATTTTTCTACAAAGGGTATTGAGGACAAAGGAAAGCAGAAAGAAGAACCTTAAAGGAAAATATTAGAGGCGAGGAAAGAAACAGTCACCAAAGAGGTAGAGAAAACCCCATCCTCCTTTAATTTTGAAAGTGAGATGGCCAATATCAAAACTTATGTGCCATTCAATGAATTAATCAATAATAGTGAATATAGAAATCATATTATCAAGATGCTTAAGATGGAACAAACTTCTGATGCCCCGAACATACAAGATGATCACCCTACCATCTTATTTGGACCCAGAGTAGAAGAAAATAGTGATAATGAAGAAGTTCCCCCTTTCTATGTCAGCCTAAAAATCCATGATATGACCTTGTACAATGCCAGGTTGGATTCAGGAGCATCTAATAACTTAATTCCAAAGGTGGTCATGGACCAACTGGGCCTGGACATCACAAGGCCTTACAAAGGCCTGTTCTCTTTTGATTCCAGGAAGGTGAAGTGCTTGGGTCTTATTAAATATATGGTAGTATCTTTGGCACATATCCCAACAAAAAACATGGTTATGGATGTAGTGGTTGTTGATATTCCTCCCAAGTTTGGCATGTTGTTATCAAGGTCTTGGGTTGCAAAGTTAAAGGGAACTCTCCAGATGGACATGTCATACGCCACTATCCCTGTCTTTGGTAAAGACAAAATATTATACAGAGAGGTTTCTCTCAAATACATGGTCAACAACAAGTCACATCCTAGTAATCATCCCATCTACTCTGTGGAAACTGAGTCGGGGTCTTCCATTTTCTTCAATGACCCGTGTTTTGAAGAAAAGGAACTAGAAATTGATATAACTTACAAAGAGAGGTCTGATCAGTAGAGTGAGAAGTTTTCAAAGCAACAGGATAACGCAGAAGATTAGATATGAAATATGAGTTTCGATGGGGCTGCCCATAGAGAGGGAGCATGAGTTGGCATATGGATAAATCACCCCAAAGGAGATTCAAAATTGTGTTGTTACAAACTTGTTTTTGAGTGCACAAATAACATGGCCGAATATGAAGCATTGATATTGGGGTTGAAATTTTTGAAAGAATTGGGTACCAAAAGGATTGTTGTACATTGAGACTCTGAACTGATTATCAATCAAATCAAAGGCATATACCAAGCGAAATAGCCAACACTGAGAGCTTATAGGAACCTAGTGCTAGACCTCCTTGAGAAATTTCCATAGTATAATCTTTCAGCGATTCCAAGCGAACGTAATTATATTGTTGACGCCTTGGCCACTTCAGCAACAGTTTTCAAAGTTTCAATATTCCCTAACAAAAAATATGAGGTTGAGGTCAAATACAGGCCAACAGTACCAGATAATATCCAATACTGGCAAGTTTTTGAAGATGATAAGCATATAGAAAGCTTCCTCAAAATAGAGAATGAATTTGAGAATCTCAGCATTGATGAAGAATACTATGATGAAGAAGTAGATGCAAATATTTTCACTAAGGAGGGATACTTCGACAATCATATTGCAGGAGGAGACATAGATCAGCTAAAGAGAAACATCATTCCTAAGGGTCTGGTCCCATTAGAGAAGCGCTTTGATAATACTGATGTGGCCAAAAGTCCAAAGATTACATTAAATGAAGGAGATGTGGAAGATTGCAATATTGGGACTCCGGAAGATCCAAAAATCATTAAGCTGTCCAGAACACTCAACATTGAAGTCAAGGAGAAATATATCAAATTGATGAAAGAGCTCCCCAATGTTTTTGCCTAGAGTACTGATGATTTGAAAGTTTATGACACCAGTATAATTCAACATGTTATCCCAATCAAAGAAGATCATAAGCCTTTCAAACAAAAATTAAGAAGGATAAATCCTTTACTGCTACCTTTGATTGAGAAAGAGGTAAAGAATCTATTTGAAGCCAAAATCATAGTTTCCCTGAGGTTTTCTAAGTGGGTGGAAAATCTGGTGCCAGTTAGAAAAAAGAGTGGGGAAATCAGGTTGTGTGTGGATTTCAAAAATCTGAATAAAGCGTCTATGAAGGAAAACTACCCACTTCCTAAGATGGATCACATTTTACAAAAAGTGGTGGGTTATCAGAAAATGTCAATGTTAGATGGCTTCTCTGGATACAATCAGATTATGGTGCACCCCGATGATCAAGAAAAGACAACATTCATCACACCATGGGGAACATTCATGTATGCCAAGATGCCTTTTGGGCCTATGAATGTAGGGGAAACATTTCAAAGAGACATGGACATATATTTTTCTAATGAAAAATACAAATTCATTGGTATCTACCAAGATTATATCACTGTGTATTCTGTTTCAAATGAAGAACACCTCAAGCATCTAAGAAGGGCATTCCAGAAGTGTAGAAAGTTTGGAATCTCGTTGAATCCTAAGAAGTCAAATTTCACCATGGAAGAAGGAAAGTTGTTGGCTCACATTATTTCAAAAGAAGAGATAAAGGTAGATCCCAACAGAGTTAAGGGAATCTTAAAAATTGGCATACCCAGAAGCAAAAAAGAGGTACAATCTTTCCTGGGAAAAGTAAATTTTCTGAGAAGGTTTATTCCCAACTTGGCTGAAATCATAAAACATATTACCAATATTATCAAGAAGGGAAATGAAATTAAGTGGATCCCTAAAGCCATAAAATCCTTTGAATACATCAAAGTGGCATTGACCAAGGCTCCAATATTGACCAACCCAAATTTTTAAAAGGACTTCATATTGTTCTCTTTTGCCTCAAAGCACGTGATTGTTGGTGTTTTACTACAGAAAGATGAGAATTTTTTTGAAAAGCCCATAGTATATTATAGCAAGACATTGAGGGATTCCCCTTAGAAATATGATATCATGGAGAAACAAGCATACACACTAGTCAAGGCCTTGAAATAATTCAGAGTGTACATTTTGCATTCCCATGTTACTGCTTATGTGCCTAATAGCTTTGTGAAAGACATATTGACCCAACCCAATCCTGAAGGAAAGAGGGGTAAATGGATAGCAGTGTTGTTAGAATATGACCTCGATATCAAAACTACCAAGTTGATCAAGGGACAGGGGCTTGCGAAACTGATGGCACAGACCAATTGTGAACTCCTAGGAATAAATTTCATTGCAAACCTGTCAGAAGGTGCAGAAGAAGAGAAAACTACTCTAATATCCCAAAAATTTCTTGACTCCACATGGTATGCAGATATCATCTTTGTGTTGAAAAACTTGCAGGCTCCTCCTAGATTTAGTAAAACAAAGGCTAGATTCTTGAAACTAAAGGCAACAAAGTTTTGTATAGTAAATCAATATCTATATTGGAAAGATCCAGGAGGAATTTTATTGAGTTGTTTGCTAGAAGAAGAAGCAGAAAAAACCATCAGAGAGTTCCATAAGGGTGACTGTAGAAACCACCGTTATTGGAAAAGAACTGTGCCTAAGATTTTGAGGGTTGGGTTTTATTGTCCTAGCATTTTTTCGGATGTATATAAAGAGGTTTCAAAATTCCATGAATGTCAAATTTTTGATGGGAAAGGAAAATTGCAGCCTCTGCCCTTGAAATCCATCTCTGTGGAAGATCCCTTTAGACAACGAGGCCTTGAATTTATAGGGTAAATACATCCATAGTCCTTATCCCAATACAAGTGGATTTTGACAGCAACATACTATTTCACTAAGTGGATCGAAGCAGTTCCCACCAGACATGCAACAAATGATGTCATCATCTAGTTTTTAGAAGACAATGTTTTGTCCAGGTTCGGATGCCCAATCAAGATCATAACAGACAATGCAACAAATTTCAAGTCCAAGAAAATAGATAGATTATGAAGTGATTAATACATCACTCTTGGCCATTCTATATCATATTATCCTCAAGGAAATGGGTTGGTTGAATCCTCGAATAAAAGCTTAGTCAAAATCATCAAGAAATTGTTGCAGGAAAATAAAAAGGCCTGGCACAAAATATCATCCATGCACTATGGGATGATAGGATCACCCCAAAGAGATCTATAGCCACATCCCCTTTCCAGATCGTTTATGGTACATAATCGATCTTTCCTACTGCATTGGGATTACCAGTGATGAGGCTGTTACAGGAGTAGGATGCAGAAACAGATGCCTCTCGAAGAAGAAAGGATGAACTAATCAGTTTCCAGTAGACTCGAGAAAGGGATTTCAATAATGCTCAATTATGTCAAGACAATATCAAAGAGGCTTTCAACCGACGTACCAAGGTGGATGAATTCAAAACGGGAGACTTAGTATTAAAATGGGACGCTAGAAATGAAGATAAGGGAAAGCACAGGAAGTTTGACCATCTATGGTTGGGACCATTCGAGATTGTAGCATACCGTGGAAGCAATGCCTATATACTACATGAGAGTAATGGAGACATCGTTGGAGGAGGGCCTGTGAATGGCATGTTCCTCAAACATTATATCATTTGAGAAATCATCACCCCTTCCATTCATTGTACATAACCGTTTTTGTGTTTTCTTTCTGCATGAAGAGGTTGGAATAAAAGTAGCATAGTTGAAGCCCGAGGTGAAGGCCCTAAGCTATGCTGGGTCGGTTTTGAGTTTTTGAATAAAGGTTGGTGGATTCAAGCTGCATGAATAAATAATGACCCAATGGCTAGGCACCCGGTCTACTGTTCTTTGCTACCTCACAGGGAGGATAGCATCCCCACTTAGAGCCTATGTTATCACCATAATTTTTTTTCAATAGAATCCAAGTCTCAAGACTTATCTGAGGGATAAACATGTGTAGGGGCACGATAAACTGGAGGGCAGAGACTCATATAGCGAAATATGGCTAAATACAGCGGAGGCACGAGGTTGGTGGGACCTGACGCATCACTGATCTCAGGCATCATAGATCAACAGTCAGTAGCTACATTGGGTGAAGAACTTGCACAAAGTTTAATTGCTTGGGAGCAGGCCGATAGAAATACAATGGTTTCAGATTGCGAACACGTAGCGCCACCAGAGGCATATCAGGGAGAAAAGTGGTTTGTCCCAAACCGCTTTGCCTCTCCCTCGATATCGAAAATCATGTATAAAAGAAGGCCCCCTGGTCATTATTTTATGATATTTCAAACCATTTGAACGTTTGAAAATTTGGCGCAAACGTTCCGTCGAACTGAAGCTCAACAGTGAATCAGACTCGCTCATTCTCCATTCATTCTCAGGTATTTTTCATCATGGCCATGAATCCTGTCATTTTATCCGTAACAGAACAAGATCCCGCCTCAAAAGAAGAAGCCCTAATTTATAGGGACTCTGATATTTTTGAGGAAGAAATAACGGTCTCGCCCATTTACGTATCTAGAGCCAATTTGTTAGATTATGTAGGGAAACAAGTACCTTTCCTCGAAGCGGTTCAAGCCTCAATAGTATCTTACAATGTTGAAGTCGCATTCCCTTTCCTGGAATTCATAAGTTGGTGTGTCGAGCAATACTCGCAGGAAGAAAAAGGTCATTTTAAATAAGTTAGGGTCAAAAGTCCTATGTAGAATAGATAGCATGTCAATTCGACACGCCCTTGGTACACCAGAATCTTCCCCCACAACATCTGAACCCTTCGAGGAAAAGAAACTAATTACAGTCTACAAAGAATGTCTCCCTGAGTTCAAAACCCTATTTTTGCAAACCATTGTTACACCCGAACATCATTCCGAGAGACTGTCGTTGTCTATGCATGTAGGTGTCATGGTTATTGAGGTCCAATGGGCCTGTTCCATACTCAATCAAATCTTAGGTTTGGATAATGACAAATTTGTACTAGAGGTCATGTTGGGTTTTCTGTTGACCTTTTTTCAGTCAGAGTCCAGTCCATCAGTCTGTATCAGTTTTGAAGAATTCATAGCTGATAATGTACACAAACAACTAGTGAATTTCCAATCACTAAGGCACTTCAGGTACTACACATATTTTCTGAAAATGTTCCTAGAAACAAATAAGAAAAAGTTCCCTAAAGTTGCATTCATCTCAACTGAATGCAAAAGAATCACGATTCTCATTTTTATAAATAAGATCATGTCTAGGGTTTATAGCTTAATCTTCAGCACCAGCCTGCCAAGGGTTTTAGAAGAAATGAAAAGTTATTTGCAACCCAATCCAGAAAATAGAGTGGGATATTGGGTGTTGTTCATGCACTCTACTGTAATTTGGGTGTATGGTTACCAAGAGGCACCTTGCCTTCGACCTGTTTTCCTGACTCCCAGAGTCTTTTCCTTGGCGTTCATCAGGCAAAGAATCATCTCGGAAACAAAACACTTTCTGAAAATGCACAAAGCGTCCAACTTAAAGTTCCATTTCATAATAGGACCCTTTGTTGTGAAGACTAGATCTTGCTTGCCTCAGATCCAGGCCAAACTCAAGGAGTTTGAATTTGCACAGCTAGAAGGAAGAAAATATGATCCACACCAGGTCATATCTAAAATAACACTGATAAGAAAACAAGGCCCCTATGAACATGAATATATTGAAGGTTTTGATAAATTGGCGAACCTGGAAACCTGTGCTGATATGGAAGTCATTTTGTAGCCTGATCAGACACAAAAAATAGAGTCAACCCCGCATCAGACCTAGAAAACTCCTTCAAGGTTGATTATTAAAGCTCCCAAGATGAGTGTTTATAGAAAAAGGAATAGTTTAGAGGCCCTAGGAACCAATGGTCAGCAAAATTTTCTCAATAAAATAAAAACCACACAGTCTCCACAGATAGTAAACCTGGAGGAAGAAGAACCTAACAAGCAAATGAATATGGAAATGGTGGAGAGTAGGACCAAAAATGAAGAGGCTAGTACAAAAAACATGCCATGGAGTGAAGGCAGCTCAAGGGCCTTCAGCAGCAAGAAACATGTCTTTGATAAGACACCTAGGGCAGTCTACTAGTCCAAGGAAGATCTAGCAAATCAATATGATGATAAAGGGAGCTTGGCCATGAGTGAAATAAGAGATTTGATTCCTGAGGTAGAAAGGGTTTCTCGGCATAGGTCTTCCCTATTCTCTGTTAGGGATGTAGAAAGGAAGACACTCAACATAGCAGTGGCTGATGAGTATAAAGTATATGAAATTAAGCTGCATTATGAAAATATCAGTGCCCCAGACAAGGTAAAATTTCACAAAAACACCAGTGACATGTTGCATTCAGACTACCTGAGTCTGAGTTTGAGGGTTGCAAGGATGACAACCCATATACTCAAGATGGAAGGACAATTGAAGCAAGAAAAAACATCCAGTAGAGCCTAGTAGACTTAGGTCAAAATATTAGAATCTGAAGGCCCTCGAGGAGTAAAAGCTTCCTTGGATGAGAAAGACAAGATGATTCAAAGCTTGAAGAAGAGGTTAAAGATGTCTTCCATAGAGAATCTGTAGAAAATAGAGCTGACCATTTTAGAACAAGAAAAAGAGACATTTCTACAGGAAGCATTGAATTACAAAGCCAAGGTACTGCAGCTGGAGAAGGAAAAAGAGAATTGGTCACAAGGACTAATAGAGGTATCAAACATAGTTGTTGTTGTACTTGGTACGACAGGAGCTGATTCAAACACTGAAGATATTGTCCAAGCTATGTCCCAAGTAAGCTTGAAGGTAGGAGAAATCAAAAGTCTTAGGGAATATATATATAAAATATACAGCAAGAGATGAAAATGAAGAATGAGAAGATGGCCCAGTTCCAAAAAGAAAATCAAGAATTGCAGGAAAGAGTGGGCAAGCTGAAAATGAGGCTGAAAGGTAAAGGAATTTTGCATGGAGCAAAAAATGTAATATGGGATTCTATTGCCGTTAGAGATGCTAAATTCAGGGTGTACCTGAATTTCATAGATGACAAACATAGCATGGCTATCACCCCCCGAAGTAGATGTACCGTTGTGAATGAGACACTGGCGAAAAATCCCTAAGAGTGGGCCCAAAATGCTATAAATTTGCTGAATTTCGTTCCCACTACTGAAATTCAGACCATTGGGGTCAAATACCGGACTACACTGATCATTTGGGCCAGGAGGATCGTTGCTAAGCACAATTTTCTCAAGTTAGTTCAGACCAAAGCCTTACAAATGGAGCAGAGTATACAAGAATTCAAGGATTTGTTTGAGAAATTATTTATCAAAGGCCTCCCATCATTTTGGGATGGCAAAGGGAAATTATACAACCCAGAACAATACAACACCCTCCTCGCGCAGTGCAGAATGGATCACTCCAAGTTTGAAGGCTTGGAGGAAAACATGAAAGGACCAAGTCTACTAGAATATTTGACCATTGATTTTGATATCTTAAATCATCTTAAGACCGTGAAGATTGGGCTGCCAACTATGACATATGCTACTTGTATCGACTTAGAGATCCTGATAAAAGAAATGATGGATTATGAGATTCCTTCGGTCCTGCAGTGGAAAGAGATCGTGCGGCTAGGTAAGACAAAACACATTTTTCTAGGAACCATTAAATATCCTTTAGATGCCACTAGATTGGAAAATTCGATAGAAGGTCAGAGCAAGATAGATGGGAAAGACAAAAGGGGAACAGTCGAAGAAATCAACCGTTAGTTTTTGAAACATTTTTTAATCATTGTAAATCGGTTCACATGCCGAGACTATCAGTTGAAATTATTGTAATTAGTTTTAGAAGCTGAAATGTTTCAGTTCATCTATTGTAATTGAATTGTATAAGTACTAGAAGTTCTAAATGAATTAATGTTGGCAAAAGTGCAAGGGCACCTTTTTGTTGTTTCTGAACTCAATTGTAATTTTCTGGAGCTGAATTGAATACATATGTAGAAGATTTTGAAGTCTCTATGAAAACATTCTAATGGTGGTGATATGAGTTTTGTCTCCATTCATTGCATGTACTTCATGTGTTCTTTAATTCCATTTACATTTTATTCTTTTTAAATTGGAGAGTTAAATGACCATAATTCATCTTATGATGCTCTTGGCTTAAGCAATTTAAACTGTGTAATTTTCTTCCTAGCTAATTCAAAATTCATTTCAGTAATGCTCTGATGTAGTTATTTGTTTTCCCCTTCTTCCTACTCTTCGCTTAAACTCAATTTAAAACTCAGATTCATTGCCTCATTTAGCCTTTATCCTCTGGAGAGTTCTATCGGTGAGTCATTGTTTTCATTCACTTTCAGAATTTTGACTCCATAGCCCTAAGTGTCCCTCCCCTTCCTAGCCAACAAATTTATCCAAAAACGCCCAAAACAAACTAAATCTAGCCACTGATTTCCAAATATATATCAAGTGACATGAGAGAGCCCTCTCTGAGTTGAGTAGGCTCATGCCCAGTGCTAAAGTAGGTTTAAATAGTTAACTCTGTCGTTTGTCTATCAGACGGATGAAATTTACAGAGTGCTAACATAACCTAATCGTATCCAAAATCGTTAGAGAATCCCAATATGATATTCAAAACAACTCAACCTCGTAATAATTCAATTCAATTCTACATAGGCATCATCGAAAGGCAACAACCGACTTCTGTTGGCCACAAGTAATCCATGTCCACTAGTTAACAAAGCTTGATCTCTATCGATCGATTTTGGATCTAGGCCCCCCTACCTTCTACTACTATTGATAGGGTTTCAAGGGTATTTATAGTTGGTCCAATTCATTGTATGGGATACACTAATTGACTCGTTCAATGAGCGATTGGCCTCCATGGTTAGTTATAGCCTCTCTGATAGGTTCCATTGGAAAGGGGATGCAACATTCATTCACTTATTCGATGAGAGATTGCATGAGGGTGAGAAAAAACCTCTTGTAATCCCTCTTGTAATCGTAGGGCTTGCTTCTTTATAACACAATCCTGGATGGTAGGTCATTGCTTTGTATGAATCAGATCTATATGGGTGAGATGGTAGATATGGCTATTTCTTGAGCAACCAGGAATACAAATAGAGGTGCTCCAAATATTGGGGAACACTTGGGATAGGGGTGGGATTGAGGTTAATGAACGCACTAAAGATATAGGTGAGTTGTTGTAACTACGCAATCCTAATATGTCGTGTGACTAGGAGGTTTAAGGTATTATAGATATTAAGCAGAAATAACTTGCTTAGAGAGGGTGTTGCTAGAATGAAGATGGAAACACTATTACTCCCACCCTAGCCCAGGTGAAGAGATTGGCTAAGCATCCCAATTCTATCTATTTATTCCCACCCACAACCATAGAAGGATGGAGCCCGTCGATGGAGTAATGATGCATGCCATTGTAGAATGGGAAAAAGAAAGACTATGAGACTCTCATTTTGATTCCCTTGGGATGAATTATTCTAATCCATTCGTCCTCAATGCTCTCTCTTATTATCACTACCCTCACTCTACCATATTAATGTATGAAATACAATATTCCCCGATGGAATTTAATTGGAAAGAAATTGACTTTGAATTGGGATCGATTGGATTTGTGGGCATCGTATATAATCAATCGAAAATGGATCGTGAGTGTGGCGAGGATATAAAATTATTTTCCCTAACTATACGACTGGAAGTGTTCCACGAGGATCGAGCGTCGTGATTTCCCCTAGCTGCTAGCCAACTATCAACCCAAGTAGTAAGTTCTTGCAGGGAGTAGCGCCTACTTCCAATTCAAAAAAATATTAGTGTAGTCCGAGGGAGTTATAGTATTCTATCACGATCCTCAACACAACATATTGGTAGAAGATAACAACTAGTGGGGAAAAACACATTTCAGAGGGTAAGGGGAGAAATAGATATATTTGAATAGGTTGTATTTGAATATTGTGTTGTGTTTTCACTTCATTCCTTCCTTTTTTCTCAGATATAAAGGGAGTTTCCACCACTTGGATACTGGACCTTACCTGAACGTTCTGCTACTCTAGTGATAACTTGACCTGATCTAGAAGGGTTATCCCTCAAGCTTATTTCCTTACCCCCTCAAAGACCTATCTTACTTACTATCTATAAAGAAAGAGGCCCTATCAACCTTATAAATAAGGAGATAAGGGAGATTCCCCCTATCAACCTTATATATTACTCGAAGAGAGCCCTATCATAGGTAGGATTAATATGAATCTATGGAGATTAATGAAGATGAAATAAATAATCTTTCAAAGAAAATAGTAGAAGAATTCCATTAAGGAATCAAAAGGTTTATGGAGTTGTGTCTTCTCTTTTTTGGGGTACTTATTTAGGGGAAGAAAGTGTATGCAGATTATTACTTTCCATCCAAAAATACCAAACAAGAAGGAATGGAGTATCTTTCGAAAATAAAGTACCATGGATGGTCGCCCGACGAGAAACAAACAAATCCCCTTGGAAAAGGAGGGGTGAGCATACAAATTATCCTTCGACACTCTCAGCGAGAAGAGATGTCAAATCAACCTTTGCTTTGGGGGATAAGGGACCGGGAAAAATTCGAACCGGGCTAGCTATGGGGATATAGATTTATCGGGTGGCCCCACTTTAGTTAGGGGAATGAGTGAATACTTCCCTCACACACTTTCGCATATCTAGTCTAGGTGGTAGCTAGTTGAAGGATGCAAAAGGGGTTTTCATTTATCAGACAATAAACACTTCTCACCTTTATCGAGGAGAAAGTGATAGATGATTAACCCGAATATCGAGGAGAAGGAGATGGATGATTGAAAAGAGAGAGTGGATTTGTAAGGCACGATTCTTCGTTGATGATTCTCACTGATTGTTATCATTTCAAGTTTCTTCTCAGTTGCCGAATAATGTGAATGTGAGAGTGTAACCGAATATATATGGGCCTGGTTTCTCCTTCATAGTCATAAGACTAGAAATATTTGCAAAGAAAATAGGGAAGGAATCTTTAGTTTAGGGATTCATTTAGTTTGTTGGTTCCATTCTCTTTCTATCCTTCCTCCTTCCTATTCGTTTGTGGAGGCACAGGAGTAGTTAAAGTTAAAGTAGCAACACATGTGATGATTGAATTGGTTCTGTAGTTCTCCATTTACTCGGTCGTTGACCCACATATATACACTTGAATATGGTTTCGTGGAAGTATACTATACACGGATCACTTTAGGTCTATCTCTCTCTATGTTTCACTTTTAGAAAACACTTCTTCCTATCAATGATCGACTATCCTAAAGTTGCATTCCGATATGACACTTGAAATGACATTGAACTTGTTGAACACTCATGGTAGAGGACCCAACGGTCTGTACGGTCCTATATCAAGAGTGCCACTTGCCTTTTGTAGAAAACCATTCTCAACCCGAAAGAAAAGGATACTACTAACTCTATTCAGAACTCCCCCTGACTTGCTCCCATTCACTCATTTGAAAAACTTCACCATCGAACTATTCATTTTGACTATGATATACATAATAAGACCTCATTTGAGATGCCAAATATGTCATGGGATAATGAGGATGAATTTCATTGATTCCTGAACCGTTGAAGTTGAGATTATATATGTAGAGTACAAGGTTGATTAATTATCTAGGATTACATGGAAAATAAATGAATCTTGCGAGATTAGAGAAAAGGCACATGCCCAATTCAGAAGAAGAAAATCTCGTTTAAATGATCAATTTTTGGTTGGATCAGGAGGATAGAGAAACCCAAAAGATTTGAAACAAGATATTATAATCCATATTTCAATAGGTTTGGTTTAGTTCACATAGGGGGAAAGGTCCACAATAGCTGAAAATTTTCCTACCAAAAGAGAGTCAAAAACTACCCAATCGTGATCAGGTTCTCCACTCTTAAAACCAAAATCACTCGTTCCCAAGCATTGTCGATCAGAAATCGTCTCCTTCCAAGCTTCTCTCTACCTCTACTAATTTGGGAACAACTGATGTCCAGTTTTAGGTGCCCGCCAAAGTGATTCCATATCAAGATCTAGAACAACTAGATCTCCAACTAAATCAATGGGTGAAACCAATTCTTCTGCCTCTGCGAGATCCACTGGTTCAAACTAGGAAATTGGATCTACTTATGTAGTTGGGGGGTCTGAAGTTTTTCCTAGTTCAAACCCAATGTGATTGAATGGACCAAGATCAACTGATTCAAGTTAATAAAAAGGCACTGGTTAAACTCAGTCTCCAATTGTTGGATCTTGATCTCGGTCCCGCTTTTGAACATGTTATATAACCTTCACTACTTGTACCCCTGTACCTTGATCCTTTACTTTGTGTTCTCATTTTTCGTTGGATATGGAACTGCACTTGGAACTACAACCACCCATGGGACCGCTTGCTATGGATTTAGATCTAGGGGAGATGTTATTTTTTTCGCTGCAGGCTCTTTAAAAGGAAGGAATGCCAGATAAATAAGGCAAAGACTTTCGAAATGGAAGGGATGAAGTTGGAACTAGGTTAATAGCTTCTGAATAAAATTAACAAATGGGTGTTTCTTCAATGCTTGCTTCAATTGGAACTGAATCCATTGATACTTTAATAGGTGCCAACTGAAGAAGCCTTTGCCTCTACAACAGGTTGTGATCTCGATCAATTAGATCTAGGGATAAAGGATATTTAATGGATGCTTCAACAGGGTAGATTTATGGTGGATAAAATTTACATGGGATTAGATGAAGGAAAGATGGAGTTGGTTCAGACACTGGTATTCGAATGGTGACTCATAGGTGGTGTTTCTGTCATTTTTGTATACCTACTATTATCACCCTATAATTTATAGGATCAACTGGTGACTGGAATATTATCTCTCTAGTGTTTTTGTTTGTCAAATGATTTTTCATTCTAAAAATAATTTGAGAAGAAAAAGAAAAAGAAAAAGAAAAAAGAAAAGAAAGAAAAAGAAAGAAAAAGAAAAGAAAAGAGGGCATAAAAGAATTTCAATGAGAGCCCCATGCAATAACAGTGACTTGGTCCATACCTTTCAAGCATGGCCAAGTTCTTTTAAATTGATGTTGATAGGAATAGTGAATAAGCTTGGCTAAACTGTTTAATCTTAGCCAAAGGATCTAGGTTAGTTAGTGAATAAATCTGGCCAGACGGTCTAATCTTGGTCAGATAGCCCCAGGGTAGAATAAGTTCTTAGCCCAACAGTTTAATCTGGGTTAATTGTCATAGGAAGTTAATGTTATAACATAGGCTAGTTTGCTTTACTTCAATAAAACTAGCTTGATGATCAATGTTGCACCATGTTTTGGATGCTCGAAAAGTTGTTTTCCTAACCCCTTGGTGATGTAATATGTAAACGCTTGAGAAACATCCATGAAATGCACTTATCCTAAGTTATTTGGGCGCATATACTTTCCGTGCCCACATTTATGCACCGCTCAAGTATCAACGGTCCAGATGATTGCGCTCAGATCTACGGTGGAAAAATATTTCCAGACCTTGCGCTCAGATCTACGGTGGAAAAATATTTCCGGACCCCCCCCCCCCTGATCGTTCTGCCTTTAACGGAGGGGCGGGGGGTCCGAAATTGCTGATAATGCATGCGCGCATCTGGACGGCCTAGGTTTCGGTGCTCAGATCTACGGTCCGCATTGGATTCCGGACCCCCCCGTCCGTTCTTCCTTTAATGGATGGGGGGGGGTCCGGAATGTGTGTTAAAGAGTGCGCCCAGATCTGCGGTCGAAAGGAAAGCGCACAGATCAACAACTCAAGGTGTTTTTCGGACCCCCCCAACTAATCTACCTTTAACTGTGGGGGGGGGGGGGGGGGGNTCTGGCGGGCCCCCTATCTATACGTGGCATGAATCTACTGGTCTCGAATCCCACTGCCTCTCACTGCCTGACATATCACATCACCCCCTGACGTCATCATCCACCTCTTATAAAAGAGTCACATCCCATAAACGTCGTCAGTCCTTCCCCCTCATTCACTCATGGCAAGCCCCCTCACCATGATTTTTCCCCCAATCGATAACCGCCACATCACCTGTTCATAACCCTCAGTCACTGTCACCTGCCATCTCACACTCTAAGTGACCCGTTGGCCATTTATTACTGGATAACCTATTCGTTAACCAGCTGATCTGTCCCTCGCGCCCAACGTATACCCGTTTACTCAAAATTACCCTCACTCTTCATTCCTTCACCATTTACCCACTCATCACACTTGAGAATTTACCCTGTTTTCTTCTCCGTTACAGTCAGTTGCCCTCATATACATTCGTCCCCGCTAATGTTGTTTTATTTGCAGGTATTGTTATAGTGATGGCGCCAAAGTCAAAATGAGCAGAAGGAGAGGAGAATCTGTTTCTCCTGCCTCCTATCGACCTCGACAGGATTCCATTGGCTGAAAAAGATTACTTAATTGCAGACACTAAGTGCGATTTCAACTTCCTAGACCTTCAGTCATGGCTTAAATAAGTTTTCCTGGACCAGAGTGATGAAATTGGACTCTGGGAGTCCAACCTACCCCTGTATCTCTTCCCTCATATTCACCATTTCCCAGAGTTTGCCCTCAAGTGCCAAGCCCACTATATCCCTGAGCAAAGAGCCATCGTATCCTCCTCCGGGGAAGTTCTTTTCCTCATCACGCCAGAAGCCATCGACCAAATGATGCAAATATCTCGAGCCAACTCCACATCACCTTTTAACCTTGAAATCCTTACAGAGTTATACCAAAAGATGACTTTTCCTCAAAGAGATCAAATATTTGAGATTTTTCTTCCACAATCCGCTCAGCTCCCCGTTACAAATCCCCCTTATCCTTCCTCCATGTTATCAACCAAAGGAAACTAGGTTATCACGTCCCTATGCGCCTTGCTGTGTTATTATTCAGATCAGTGGGTAGATGAACCCATTCTGGGATTCTTGTCTATTTTCTCCACTGATGAGAAGCCCACTACACAGTTCGATTTCAGCACGTTCTTGGTGAATAATATTCACGAGCAATTTGTCAATTTCGCCACAGAAGGCATGTTTCAGTATTCTTCAATACTGGCATACCTGTTCGTTTTCTTCCAAGCGGACAAATTTTCTTTTTCCATGCAGAAGATGGACGGAGATGGCAGACCCTAGGCAGTGACCGCATGGACTTTCCTGCTCATACATAACTCCACGGACTTCAGTTTCAAGCAGTTCATTGATCAGTTCTACCACCCAGTGGTGAGAATGCTCAGCGGTAGACCCGAACCCAGGATTAATGATGAAGTTCAGAGGATCCTACATCTCTTGGATCATAATAGACTGGTGATTGGTACTTGTACCAAGATCACACTGAGATCAGAATCTATGGGTGCGAGTTGTCCCCATATAAACTGCCCAAATACTTACCTGTCAGAATTTTTTCTCTGGAATACATAAGGCAGATGATAAACTCTGATGATATTCAGTTTGTGTCTTTAAAGAAAAAGCAACAACTCAGAATCAAAGGGCAGATTGGGTCTTTCATCTGCAACAATCGAAGCGCAGGGGAAGAAGAAAACAGGCTACTGAAGGAAATGAAATTATTTATGAGTTTCACATGGCACTATGATCCATGCGGGATTATTTCTGAGATGAGGGTGAAAAACAAGAATATCCCGTATGTCCATGAATCTAGGCCTGAGATAGAAAAAATTGCAAATCAGACAGGATGGGAACCAAATACTTTGGTTGAGACAGAACAACAGGACTCCCCGGTCACTGTATCACAGACAACCACACCACATGCTCCGAAGGAGAAAAGGTCTAGGCAGGATTTGTCACCTCCTGTCACTAAAGTGTCATTAGAAGAATTTCGACTGCATACCAAGAGGCCCAAAACCACAGCTCCTGACCCAGCTGGAGAAAAGGAAGTTCCATATACTATAGTGACAGAGGTTGATCGGTCGCTTCTCAATACAAGAGGCAAGTAGATTATAACCACAGTGTTACCAAAGAAGCCTACAGATACTCCACCGATCAACCAACTAGGCAAGACAGGTCCAAAGCTCAGTATCTTTGAGTAATATGATCTGATCAAGAAAAAGAATCAGACTCTGACCAACAACACATACGCCCAATTCTGGAAGCAGATGCCATCTGCACAACACAGGTTTCTATCGGCGTTCGACACAGAGAAGGGAAAAATGCACATGTCATTCCTCCAAGCATAGGTACTAGGCCCAAAGGTAACCACTGATTACAAAAGGACCACTTTTGAATTCCAGACCAAAGATGTGCATCCTGCTGATCAAATGGATCTACACAGGCAGACAAGAGAAATGGTTTTCTCCACGCTGGCACATGCTTCCACTACTGCCTCCAGATTACAAGTGTCTCTGAACAACGTCCAGACACAGTTGAAGTTGGAGAAGATATCATCCTTTGCCAAAGACAACAGGATCAAGACATTGGAGGAACTGGTCCTCAAGATCGGGTACGATCCCTCGAATGTGAAAGAAGTCGAGGAGATGATCAAGAAGAAAAACACAGACATAACGTCTTTGAGGAAGCAATTGAAGCTGCCACCAACAGTTGACTCGCAGGTGAAGGAAATAGCAGAAACAGAAGGAGAAAAGGATGAGATGCTTAAATTAATCATGGAGAAAAATGCACAACTGAAAGAAATGGAAGCTGAGATGGAAAAGATAATGAAAGAGAAAGAACAGTTGAAACCCATGGAAGTCATTCCATTGAGTGTAGTTCCACTCTAAGGAGTGAGCACAACATCACTAGCAGAAGTCCCATCGGCAAATCCACTGACGTCTCAGGAAAAGATGATTGAATTGGCCAAATCTATGGAAAAGATGAACCTGCAGGAGACATAGATTAGCAGGCTCAAAAAGGAGATTGAGAACCTTCAGGAACTCAAAAATTCTTATCAAACCATCGTTTCCAAGGAAAAACAGGTGTCATACCAGCTCAAACAAGAGTTACAACAACTCCGAAAGAAAACAGTGGCAGGTAAAACGTTGGCCGAAGTTAAAGAAAGTGTTTGGACAGACATCACCAAGTCTATGAATGAGATATGGCCGACGATACAGATTATGTTTGAGAAAAATGAATTGGTGTAGAGAAGAAAACAGGCCATCGAGAAGATTAGATCATAATTGGAAGAGATGCCCACACAGGCTAATGAAATCATCAAGTTCCTAAATTCTAAAACCAGAGAGGAATTGGAAGAGCTGAGAATTGAAGATAGAAATAGACCATCCTTTAGGTCAAGAGAGTCTTGACCAAGAGAGGATTGATGCTACAATTGGAAGAAAAGTTTCAGGCCATGGAAAAAGGGGTACAAAATTTTTTCAGCAAGATTGAGGCTCTACAGAAGAAAGGTCTTCCTGGTCTGAAGGTGATAAATGACAGACTGATGACACTCCCAGACTACAAAAAGAGACTGGCCGATGTGGCTAAGGATAGGTCAAAGTTTTCAGGAATTCAAGGCAGCATCACTAGCAAGGCATTCCTAGATGCACTTCAGTTGGACATCAACATTCAACATTAGATCCGGTATATCTTCATCACCAAGCCTACCTTCGCCAAATACACATAAATGGATGAAGTCTATCGAAGGCTACTCAAAGTCAGCGTTCCCAGTCATCTTCGATGGGAAGAGATTTGTGACCTGATCGAGTAGTAGATGAGTTGTCCCAGCCTAGTCAGCTATCCAGTCATATGAGATCGTGCAGAGGCCTCCCCAACGGCTCACCCAGAAAACAGCATGCAGTTGCGACACATCACCAAACAGTTCCTATATTTCTGTAGATTGTTAAGTTAGTTAGGCTAAAAATAAATTTACCACGTCATGATCTTTAATGACAAGATCGTTTGTAATTTTGGGTTATAAGTACTTCACTTTTTGAAGTATTGAGGGTTGATATTTACGCCCCGCGAGCTATCAGACTGTAATAGTTTTCAAGAAATCTTCCATTAATACAAAGAGGCATTTTTACAGGATTCTTGCGTGTATTCACTGGTGATGTTTTTCTTTTTAAGTTTAATGTTATTCTCGTTTAGTTATCACACTGTTTGCTAAATCTAATCTTTGAAAGTAATGAATGTTGCAGGATTTATCTTCGTATACCCTGTTTCACACTTTGAAATATTTTTATGTTTTATCTTCTTATTTTATGATAAAGAAATTCTTAACTGCTTCTTTATTGTAACTGACCTTCTCGTCTTTTTCTGCTATTCCTCATTTATGCTACTAAAAGAATCCAGTGGTTATATTATCTCGCCCTATGAAAGGTTTCTTTGTTTTCTGGTTTGGATTTCATTCTTACGATACAGACCCCATAGCCCAACAGATGTGTAAACTATCTCAGGCAACTTGACAAACACTACAACAACAAAACCAACTTATTTATTTACCTAGCCTAATATTTTAAATTTGAAACATATCTAAATCATATAGAGAGATCCCTCTCTGAAGTTGTTAGGGCTAGATCCCAACTTCGAAGCGGTTATATAAAGTTACCTCTCGTAGATTTCTTCTTTCCTGACAACCTCTAGGAAATTTACAGTGCGTTAACACCTACCAAATGGGTATCTGGATAGGTATAATTTAGGTGGTATATTGTGTAGGCCTCTATGGGCATGGGAATTAGCTCTTGGATGGAACATGCAACAATCCCAATGGACATGGATCAGTGAGGTGGGTGCATACCCTGGTTACTCATACCATAACTCAGTTAGTGGGTGAAGGACTAAAGGTGCCACCCCAGAGTGAAGTAGATCCCACACTTCGAACAATGAGATTTGAGGAATGGGCATCGTACATGGTGTATGTCCAAGTGACGGAGGAGCTACAAACCATCTTAGGGACCTAACCTCCCTAACCCCTCACGTAGGTAGAATAATATATTTTCCATGTAATAAAGGCCAATATTAATAAGGCCTAGTAATAAGGAAGAATAAGTCAAATGTAAGAAGACATAATAGAAGCTTCCACTTCTAGAAGATCATCCTCTAGATTGTTCTTTTGGTAGATAGATTTAGTATAAATAAGAGTCAAGGGATGCAAATTTTTTGTCTTGATAATTATTGTAGTAGAGCGATGCTCTGTTGGAGGTTACCCCCTCAAAGAGGCAAGTGAACATTGTTTCCTATCAATAAAGGTATTATTTTGGTGTTGTGGTTTCATCTATTGTGTTGTTCTGTTGTTATTCTCTGCAATATTTTTGTTTTCGAATATTACAAAAGATCTCGTACCTTACAAGTGGTATCATAGTACTTTCCTTGGCAGAAAATTGTGGGTTATTTTTTTCCAGGTTAGAGACATATTCTAGTGTCTTAAATCTACAAAGATCTTTCGTTCAATGCATAAATCCATGGTCGGGGAAGAATACACGCAAAAACCACAAGTGGTACTTAAGTGCACATTGTTGGCCACCCTTGTAACCCCTGTTGGTACCCCTTCAAGTGGTAGCGCATTAGACAAAATCTGTATACAAATCAACCTAGATATTCTACAGCCCTCCATAGATAAACCAATTGGCTACCTGACTGCTATAGTTCCACTGAGAACAACACTCAAGAATATACTCTCTAGTACTTGGGTAGTTGGGTAGTACGACTAAGGGCACGATCTAGCCTCCTTAGTTGGTTCCTTGAGATATGGGGCTGAGTACTACTGTTGGACCCCGCACGTATATCAGAGAGCTATAACACAGGGAAAACCCTTGTCTATAGAAATCCTGAATACCCTAATCCTTGGGATGGAAACAAAAGAATAATATTCAAGATCTATTGCCATGCAACTTTACCTCCTACATTCTGGTTGCGAAATTACTACACGTTTTTTCTTGTTAAGAATTTGGGCATTTCAACACTATGTATTCTTTAGATTGGAGTATAACTCCGCAAGAGTTAAAAAAAAAATTGGATCCTGCCTACACCATTATTTGATGCCTATCCCATTGGATTCCTCTCTTTTCCCTGATCGCAGTCATACCCATCATTTTTCAG
>ML804752.1:204397-224116 GCA_009831015.1 Picea engelmannii
ACCTGCTTTTGGCCCCCTTATTTGGTGCTTACCCCATTGGATTCCCCTCGTCACCCTGATCATCGTGATACCCTTCAACCATAACCCATTGTTTTTGTGTTGTCCCACCCACACCTTTCTAGTTCCCCCCTTCATCATGACCCACACCCATAGCCAAGACCTTGAAGCCCACCTCAATACCTTGTCATTTGATTTCGTAGAGGCCCAGAAGGAAGTGCAACAACTCAGTGCCAATATTACCACCATCAATAAAAAAATGCATTCCACCATAGCTGTGAAAATAGAAACCTTGAAACAAGACCTCTCTACCCAGCTTGAATCCTTCGCTGGTGAGATCTACGCCAATTCGAATAGTATTAGAGACCTTACCTCCTTTGACCCACCTTTGCACCCTGAAGATGAAACTTCCTCCAATTGCCATAATTTTCATCCCCATCACTTTCAGCGTGACCTACTCCTTCCATGGGTGGACGTGAAAAAATTTGATGGCTCAGATCCCACTGGTCGGGTAACTCAACTGGAACACTATTTCTCTTTGTACGACATTATAGATGAGTTGGCCAAACTTCGGTATGGTGTTCTCCATCTAGATCAAGAACATTGGAAATGGAGAAAAAATGTCTGCCAAGGGTATGTGGCTTGGACACAATTTGTTGCAGAGCTTTATGAACACTTTGACACTCAAACCCACCATTTAGGTCATTTGACAAAGTTGAAACAATATGGCATAGTGGAAGACTTTATAACTACTTTTGAGCAATTGGATTTCCGCATGGAGGGCATGTCTCATGCTTTTTTCCAAGAATGATTTATCAGTGGACTCAAGGATGATATATGTGCCCACGTCCTCATGGCTCGCCCCTAGAGTTGGGTGGAAGCTACTAAAAGAGATAAGGAAGAACAACATGTTGTCTCTTCTCAAACCAAAAAACCCTCATTTTTTCTTCACTCTAAACCACTCACTCTCGTTCCTCCTTTCACTCCATTAAATATCCAGAAATTGACTTGGGAAGAAATGGATGAATGCCAACTCAAGGGCCTGCGTTATAATTGTGATGACAAATATTTTCCTGGGCACAAGTGTAAGGAGCAAAATATTTTTATGGCAATCTCTGAGGATGTTTCTGAAGAAGAGGTCAAGGCTCCCCCTGTGGTCGAGTCACTTGAACTCATTGACCTAAATCCACCCTCAAACCACCTAGAAGTTGAACCAATCATTTCCATGAATGCTCTCATTGGCTTCGCTGCTCCCCAAAGCCTCAAGATAATTTGTTACATTAAGCATCGAAAGTTCATCATCCCCGTTGACAGTGGCAACACCCATAATTTTATTCATCGTTGCATTTCCCAACAAACTAATTTCTATATTCGAGCAATCAACAAATTTCAATTCATGATTGCCAATGGTGGGTCCATGAAATGTGGGGGGATTTGTGAAAATGTGTGTCTCCAAATTCGTCAGTACCACATGAAATCTCATATGTTTTCTATTGATATGGGTGGTTGTGACATTATGTTGGGTGTCGAATGGTTAAGGACTCTGGGCCCCATTCTCATGAATTTTAAGGAATTAACCATGTAATCCAACCATGAGGGCCAAGAGTATAAGTTCCAAGGAATCACAAAAGGTTCCCCTTAGATCATCAGTTCTCATCGCATGAAAAGTATCCTCAAAAAAGGTCATTCCAGAATTATTGCACAACTCCAATCCATTCATGCCACTGAGACACCCTCTGTGCCTCTTGACCTCCAATCCATCCTCTCCAAACATCAAGTTGTTTTTCCACTCTCCAAGGAATTCCTCCTTCATGTGGTGTTCATGATCATTCCAGTCCCCTTGTCCTCGACAACCTTCCTCCCAATGTTCATCCCTATTGTCATCCCTTTTTCCAGAAAAATGAAATTGAGAATTGTTTTTAAGAATTTCTCGCCGCAAGTGTTATCCGTCCTAGTGCTAACACCTATTCTTATCCTGTGGTCATGGTACTTAATAAATAAGTCTCTTGGCGCATGTGTCCTAACATCTGTGTCCTCAACAAACTCACCATCAAAGATAAATTTCTCATTCCCTTCATTAATGATCTCTTGGATGAATTAAGTGGTGCCTAGTTCTTTACTAAACTTAATCTTCGTTCTGGCTACCACCAGATATGTATGGAAGAGGTAGGCATTCCTAAGACTGCATTTTGAACTCATGAGGGCCACTATGAGTTCTTGGTCATGCCCTTTGTCTTTTTTAATGCTCCCTCCACTTTCCAAAGCCTCATGAATAATGTCTTTTGTCCTTTTCTCCTTCATTTTGTATTAGTTTTCTTTGATGATATTCTCATCTATAGTAAAACCCGGACAACCCATATTGCTCATGTGGATCGAGTTCTTCATCTATTCTCTCAACACCAACTTTTCCTCAAACAATCTAAATGTTCTTTTGGAGCCTAAAAAGTCGAGTACTTGGGTCATATTGTTGGCAAGACGGGCGTCAGGGTGGATCTTAAGAAGATTGATGCTATGCAGGATTGGCCTCTCCTTAAGACTCTCAAAATATTGCATGGTTTTCTGGATTTAACAGGATATTATCGCAAGTTTGTTAAGAATTATGGAAAGATTGTGGCATCTCTCATTTCTCTCTTCAAAAGGAATTGTTTCACTTGGAATCCAACAACTGAGCAATCCTTTCAAGCCTTGAAGGCGACTATGTGCACCATGCCTGTCCTAGCCCTTCCTAACTTCACAAAGACATTTGTCTTGGAATGTGATGCTTCCGAGAGAGGAATTGGAGCAGTCATTATGCAAGATGTCCAACCTTTGAACTTTACCAACAAACAATTGTTATAGCGACATTTGGGCCAATTAATATATGAAAAGAAAATGTTGGATATTTTTCATGCAGTGGATCTATGATGCCCTTATCTATTGGGGCAACTCTTCCAAATTAAGACAGATCATCAAAGCCTCAAGTATTTTTTGGAGCAACATCTTTCCTCTCCACAACAACATAAATGGGTGACTAAGCTATTTGGATATGATTATGAGATCATTTACAATAAAGACAAAGATAGTGTGGTTGTTGAAACTCTTTCAAGAAAATATGAATATGAAGGATCCATTTTTTCCCTCTCCTTCATTGTACCAGATTGGCTCAAGCTGTTCGCCAGGAATGGCTGCAAGATCCCAAAATTTTGTGTCTGATCCAGCAATTGCAAGCCAATTCTCTAGTTTCTACAAGGTACTCTTGGCACAATGATGAGCTTCACTACAAAGGTCGTATGTATTTAAGTAAACAGTCACAACTTAAACCCATGATGTTTTCTAAGCTTCATGCTACACCTACAACTGGGCACTCAGGGTTTACCAAAA
Organism: Picea engelmannii; assembly: GCA_009831015.1. Taxonomy (NCBI): domain Eukaryota; kingdom Viridiplantae; phylum Streptophyta; class Pinopsida; order Pinales; family Pinaceae; genus Picea; species Picea engelmannii. The sequence goes on from ML804752.1 coordinate 207,755, forward strand.
CCTATGATAGGGTCAAACATTATTTTTTCTTAGATGATATGAAACAAGATGTTCACACTTTTGTGGCGGAATGTGATGTTTTTCAATGCAACAAGGGAGAAACAGTCAAAGCCCCTGACACACTACAACTATTTTCGATTCCACCCACTATTTGGAGGGATTTCTCTATGGATTTCATTGTTGGCTTACCTAAATCGGGCAATAAGTCAGTCATCATGGTGGTAGTTGATCTTCTTTCCAAGTATGCACATTTCTGTGCTCTTTAACACCCATTTACCACCTCCACTGTAGCTCAAATTTTCATGCATAATATCTTCAAGCTTCATGGCATGCCTCATTCTATTGTTTCTGATAGAGATCCCACTTTCACCAACAATTTTTGGCAAGAGTTGGTTAGGCTACACGACACCCAATTGCATCTTAGCACCGCTTATCATCCCTAGACTAATGGTTAAACTGAAGTTGTAAACCAATGTTTGGAAATATATTTGAGGTGTTTTGCATCTAAAATGTAAAATCAATGGGCTCAATGGTTACCCCTAGATGAATGGTGGTACAACACTTCTTACCATACAACTACTCGCATGAATCCTTTTGAAGTAGTATATGGACAAAATCCACCTTCAGTTCTCTCATACATGCCCGATGTCTCGAAGGTCTAGGAGGTTGACCAAAATCTTACAGTTCGAGATTCCATTCTCCATACCCTCAAAGAGAATTTGGTCATGGATCAAAATCACATGAAGCAATAAGTAGATCAAGGTCGCTCAAAATGTCAATTTATTGAAGGGGACCAGGTCTTTCTTCAACTGCAACCTTATAACAAGACTTCAATCAAGGATGACCATTGTTAGAAGCATGCACCCAAATTTTATGGTCCTTATACAATTCTCAAGCACATGGGATAGGTGGCCTATCAATTATCTTTGTCCAGTCATTCTAAGCTCCATATTGTTTTTCATGTCTCCTTCTTAAAGAAGATGATTGGAACTAAGTGCCAAACTCAAACTAGTCTTCTCGATTTGGATGAAGCAGGCTCCATCTAGTTGAAACCACAAGTAGTCTTGGAAAAGTGCGAGCATCATCTCCGTCAACACACCATCAAGGAAGTGTTAGTATAGTGGAAATATACAACTCCAACAAATTCCACCTGGGATCCAGCGACCATTCTTCAACAATTCCCTCATCTCAAGCCTTGAGGAAAAGGTTTTTTTTCTAGGGGGGGGCATGTTAGGGAACTAACCTTCCTAACCCCTCACGTAGGTAGAATAATATATTTTCTATGTAATAAAGGTCAATATTAATAAGGCCTAATAATAAGGAAGAATAAGTCAAATGTAAGAAGACCTAATAGAAGCTTCCACCTTTAGAAGATCTTCCTCTAGATTGTTTTTTTTGTAGATAAATTTAGTATAAATAAGAGTCGAGGGCATGAGAATTTTTTGTCTTGAGAATTATTGTAATAGAGAGTTGCTCTGCTAGAGGTTTCCCCCTCAAAGAGGCAAGTGAACATTGTTTCCTATCAATAAAGGTATTATTTTGGTGATGTGGTTTCATCTATTGTGTTGTTCTGTTGTTATTCTCTGCAACATTTCTATTTTCGACTATTATAATGGATGTGGTACCTTACAAACTGGGTGAGGAGTGCTTTAGTTATAGGAATGGATAGTGATTTATCCATATTCTCTCATGATGAGCCAATATAGTAATAGCTATACAGAAGAAGGATGTGTGAGCCCCATACCCATTATTATTGGTTAGAATACACGAATGCATCCGAGGTGATCCACAACTGGTGATCTAGGTCCTTTATTAATTACAATCGTCTGATTTGGTAGGTCAAATAGTGAAGTAATTTTGAAGCATGAATAACAACCGATACCGGTTGGACCTCAATATATTCCTTTACTTCAAATTAAATGATTGCTTGAATGATTGTGGAAAACGCTATCTCCTCACCCTTTTATTTTCCATATGTCCTATGAATATGACCGGGGGGAATAGTTCCCTTTGTTACCCCCTAGTGATATGGTCCTAAATGATTGATTATATGAGATGGGTGGGCCAGAAGTATATTAAGAGGTGTGGATGTCTTAGGCCTTGGTGTATTCGAGCAGTTGGCAGGAGCCTCATCCTAGTGGGGAAGAGCAGAGTGTATACATCGTATACATAGAGTACGTGCGCAAGAGTGAGAAATAGTACGAGCTTACTGGGGTGGAGGGAGGCTAACACAATAGTGAGGTAAAAATTATGATGCACCCTTCTAAGATCTGTTGGATTCGTAGGGAACTTGTTGTGTGTGATAGGGATCGGGGTCCTAGTTAATGAATGGTTCGACAGAAAAACCAACTGCTCGTATTGGAACTGTGTTCTTAGTTCTCCGTTGATCCACCCTTTACATCGATAAGGAAACTTAGATTGAATTTAATGGTGGACACCTGTAGTTCCTAATTTAATTATTAGGGTGTGGGTTTTTGTGTATATAGTAGTATGATCGATGGGTTCAGTATAATCGATGGGTTTCTGTCCATAAATAACTGTAGTCCCAATTGAGATTACAATTTTGGTGGTGCGGCAGTAAAGCTTCAACATTGACCGGGTTGATCTGAATATGAGTCCCTAGAATGGTTAATCCTTATCGAGATACTCGGATCAGAGATACCATGGGAATCCAAGGTCCAAAACATGTACTTGCATAGCCTTTGTAGTTCACTCATTGTAATTGCACCACTTACAAGAACCAATATTTTTTTCCTATAAAGTATATACTTCTACCCCTGCTAGGCCTTGTATAAGCTCTTTCTTGGTACACTTAGTAGAATTATACCATGCTTTTAGATTAAAGCGCACCAATAGGTAATGTTAGAAGCACTGGATTATTTAAGACAAGATTATGAATATAGTATAGTAGCTAATCAGGAAGGTGTGTAAGTTTTGCCACCCCACCCTTGTTGCTTTCCTTGATGCTTGTGGTGGTTATTCGAATGACTCATTTTCAACTGGATTTTATGGGACTGCCTTTCCCGTCTTTCTCTTTGGTTCTAGGTAAACAACTGTTGGAACGACTATTGCAGGAGAAATTACTCAATAAACTGCTTCTTTGACTGGGACTAGATCAACTCAGGCAAATTCTACTATGGGTGGTGCTATTGGAGAATCTATTTGATCTCAAACTTAAATTGCACCTGGAACCAGATCTGCCTCTCTTACCTTTTCTCTAGGTACCTTCACCTTTGCTTATGGATCTGGACATGAAACTAAATATCAATCTACCCTTGGTGAAACAACTAGATCTACATCTCGATATGCTACCTATGCCCTTCATATCAATACCCAGTTTAAGGGCCATATCCTTGTTCTCCATATCCCCATTCATGGATAGAAAATTTGATCTCAAATCCAAGGGGGTCAAATTCAAAGGCTTATTCTATATGGAATTATAAATGGAATGATCCAACGGAGGCACTAGAAGTTGAAGTTGTTGATCTTCTTAATGATAAGCTAGAATTTTAGCCTTACCACTTGGTAGATGCACCAATACCACCTACTATGAAGGGAGAGACATAAACAATTGTTTCACCCACAACACATCGATATTGAAAGCTAGTAGCCTATTTTGAACCATAATAACCTGTTGAAAGTTACCTTGTGCCATAAATAGATTCACCGATTAGGATCTAGTTGTGATTTGTCCCCTTTGGTAAATACCTAAGAGAAGCCGAAGAAAAACCCATTTGATATCTAGAGCCTATTTACCTAATCCATTTGACTAAGTAACAGATTCTTCAGTTGTTGATCCAAAGTTGTCTTCTTCACAACCATCTTGCCAAGTATCCCTTCTTGCTCGAGATGGAGTTGACTAAGTTCTAGTTCCAAGAAAAAATTCAATTGATCGAGTTACAAGGTAAAATATAATAGACATAGCCACGCCCCTTCTTGGTTGATAAACAATTTCAGATTCTCTTCAACCTTTTTGGCCACCTTTTTTTCGATTTATTTATGATACCTGGGCTGGTCCATCAATTCGGTAAGCACGATTAGTTGGTTCTTTGAATGGATCATCAAATAAGTAAATAAATTGATTCTTCCAATCCTCCTTCATTGAGGGTTATTAGTCAACAAGGTCAACCAGCGCGAGATCCTTGACTAGGACTGTGTAACTAGGGGATTTACGACCTTTACCGATTCTTTATTTGTCTCCACCTTTGCTTATAGTCCTTTCACTCGATCAATAGAATTTATGACACCTCTCCTGCTTTTGTCTTTGCATATCGATGTGTGTATAGATATGGATATGAATATTTAAAAGGAGGGGATTCTCATAGCCCTGGAATGAGATCTGTTGGGTATACTTCATATATAATAAGTGGATCCGCTACTTCAATAGGTGGTGAAGTCAATGCCTCCCCTAAAGATCTCTTTTATGATAATTCTCTCCCCACCTTTGGTAGGAATAGACCAATATTTGTTGATCTATATGGATATCGGTGGCCACCCACCTATTCCAAATGGACCATCTTGGCAGTTTCTCAGTTTGGCAATTTTTTCATAGTTTTCGGGTCTTGAACTTTCGAGGTTGTTTTGAGGCCCTAAACAACGTTTTTAGGGGTCGTCACAATCAAATTGTAAATGAAATCAATGTTTGATGACATAATGGAATAGACCTTTCTAATGGGCTACTGTGCACCTAAACCGAAGATTGTATGCAAAATTTATGACCCCATGAATTTGATGTAACAACTTACCCCAATGGGGTCCACATGACTTTTAGTGCTTCATCTCCTAGGGTTAGATTTTTGGATGTCTAAGGTTTTGGAATTTATATTTATTGTGAAAATTATTTGAGAGCCTCATAGTACTCATCTTCTTACGAATGAGCATAGTCGTCACATATCTTCTCAGAGATAAGCTTCCACCATTTTAGCAAGCTTGTTTTTAGTATGCATTTTACAATTTCAGCATATTTCTTATTTAATAGAAGTCAAGTTTTACTGTATGTATGTTATTATTCACTGTGTCTCTATGTTAATATTATAAATCCATTTTTTCATTTTGTTTTGCTCATAAATCTGGATCAGTGGTATCAGAGCAGTCTGCTCCTTGTCGTTCTTTAGTGGATGTCCCCGATGTGGATAGGGTATAGAGAGTTGGGTCTCGAGCTTGTTTCTCTCGAGGACAAATTATCTTGCACACCCAAGAAACCATCCATGGTGGGAGAAAATAAAGAAGTCAGGACATGAGATCCTTTCAAAATGTTGCTTGAGGAATCCCTCGAGCGATAAAGGAATGAGATGATGGACAAATTTGTACAAATCCTTCAACGAATGCCAACAAGTGACACATCTACCTCGAGCGGAGGTGTTGACCCCTTCAAGGTAAATATCAATTTTGATATTCCTATATTTGAAGGTCAAATAGATGCAGATGCTATAGATAAATGGTTAAACCTTCTAGAAGGGTATTTTTCTGTCCACAACTTTTCTGATAGAGAAAATATTACATTTTTGCTCCTCAAGGCTCTCCCCCATGTCAAATATTGGTGGGAGACTTTATGTGAGAAAAAGGAAATAGAGGGATCCACATTATTTGCAGTTGCAACCACTTGGGGTTCCTTCAGGGATGTTATTAAGGAACAATACTGCCCTGTTGGAAGTTATGACGACTTGTATACAAGATGGACCACAGTGCGGAAGGAAAGAGACCAAACAATGCCTAAGTTCACCAATGTCTTCCATACCTTGCACACCAAGCTGGGTATCAAATATTCTAAGCGGCATCTGGTGCTCAAGTACCATGGCGGTCTGCATAAATACACCCATATAGAAATGGAGTTTTTGGACATCTCATCCTTGGGTGCAACCTACCGATATGTCGTCAAAATTGAGTAGAATATTAAAAAAAAGACACGAGAGTTTGGGTCTGGGAACCCCTCATAGCAGAAGCAGGGCAAGGGCAGCCCCAAACTGCAGAACAAAGTACATAAAAAAGATGGGCAGCCTCAAGACAACCAGTCCAGGCCATAAGAAAAGTAGGATAATGGAAAGATGAAGAAAGATACTGAGAAGTTGTGCAACTTCCATAAGATCCCATGACATAACACTGTTGATTTCTGATCAAAGAATTCATTGGTGGCTGAGGTGAAAGCCTCTGAATCAGATGCGGGTTTTGACTTTGATCTGGATTATTTTCGGCATGAAATGAGAGAAAAGATATAATAAATAAATTTACAGAGATATCTCATATATCCAATAATATAACATAAATATATCAGAGATGCAACCATAAACTCAAAGATATAGTAATACACAATTTCTATTAATGAGCGAAATGTACAAAACTATAGAAATATAGAGTGAAAGACTTGCTAGAATGGTGGCAACTTATCTATGAGAAGAGATGTGACGACTACTCACGATCACAATATTATCATTGTTCAATGAGGCTCCAAAGGCATTTTTAACATAATGAAAATCCAAAACCCTAAGCTCGGAAGATGAAAAGCCAAAAATTTTGTGGACCCTGTTTTGGGTAGTTTGGTGTATCAACTTCCTGGGGGCATAACTTTGGCATATGATCTCCATTTGGGGCACACAATATCTTGTTGGAAAGGTATCATCGAGGAGATTCATTTTTGGGGTTCAATCAAAGCTTTTGGCCATCATTGAGATGCTCTATCCCAAAAAGACTCCATTTAGGTCCTCAAAATGGCCTCGAAAGTTTAGGAACCGAAACACTGCTAAAAATAGTAAATTTCCATAAGACTGTTTTGATCCAGTTGGAATAGGTGGGTGGAAACTGATATCCACCTAGAGAAATACTCCCTCATTAGGAATAAATGGTCTCCATTGCGTTGAGTACCCGGGGGAGAGGGAAAAACATTTGCTGAATTTGCATCTTGATGAGCTTCTTTCCTTGCTAGGGAAGTTGCACTACTTAGTTTGTTGAAGGCTGTCACGAACCTGTGGCTGGAAGGGTTGGAATTTTTTAACCAGTCTGGCTACATGAGATGACTTTGTGTAGAAGGAATCCTTTTGCTTTGCTTCAATATTTTTGACCTGCTTCTGCTAGAGAAAAGGTGCATGGACTGAGGCTGCAATGGTTGTAGTGTCCTTCTGTGCACTTTTTGAATAGATTGTGAAGAAGATAAATTTTGTAGTATGATATACTACCTCGCAGCACTGTTTTGGTGGGACAATAGTCAGAACTACCTCTGGTATTCTATAGATACGACCCCCTAGAGTAACAATAAAACTACGAGGTTGAGACTCATAAATAACATGGTGCTTCCACATATATGGTTGGACCAAAAGAACATCATAGAAATCCAGTGGGGCAACATCACATAATACCTCATCTTTGAATGATTGGATTCCATATGACAATCAACACTGGCGGATGACACAAAGATCTTGTCCTTGGTGAAGCCTTTCGATGTTGTATGGATGTCAGTGTGGTGTTTTCGACAATCCTAATTGTTTGACGACCTCTGCTGAGATGAGGTTCTTCTAGATTCCTTTATCAACAATAAAATGCAACAGGGTCCCCTTCACCCACATCTGTGAATGAAAAATGCACTCCCCCTCTTTAGGATTTGTTGGTTCTTTTGGTTGAATTTTTGCGGTTGCGACAGTAGCAGTGGGGTGTGCGTCAATGATCTGTCTTTTCCCATTATTTTCTACATCAGATTCTGAATCGGGGTTCGGTTGCTTGTCTTTGATCTCAACCACCAATGATTGTTTTGAGCGACATTCATCGGTATTGTGCCAGGGGATTTTGTGGAAATCACACCACTTTCAAGTGTCCTTCTTCATCTTCTCATTACCCTTCTTTTCATGTGGCTTGGATTGGTTTTCTAAAGGCTAGTTGTTAGGGTCGTCTTTACCATTCTTTGGTTTCTACGGATTTTCAGACCTGAACTCTCGCTTGTTCTCATACTGAAATTTCTGCTTGATTTTAACGACATATCGATAAGCAACACCCAATGATGAGATGTCTAGAAAATCCATTTCGGTTTGGATGTATTTGTGTAGATTCCCACGGTATTTCAGAACCAAATTCCGCTCAGAATATTTGATACCCATATTGGTGCACAAGGTATGGAAGGTATTGGTTAAATCCGACACTTCTTGGCCCCTCTCTTGACACAACATGGTCCATCTCATGTATTGGTCATCATAGTTACCAACAGGGTAATATTGTTCCTTGACCGCATCCACAAAAAAATCCCAAGTGGGATTAGCCCCATGTATTCCAGACTCCTCTGTGGAACTTTTCTCCCAGTAAGTTTCCCACCAATGTTTGACATGGGGGAGAGCCTTAAGGAGTGTGAAGGTGATATTTTCCCTGTCGAAGAAATTGTGAACAAAGAAATAAACTTCTAACATATTTAACCATTTTTCTAGGGCATCTACATCTATCTATCCTTCAAATATGGGAATATCAAAATTGACTTGTACCTTGAAAGGATAAGTGCTTCCAAAGTGGTCGCTTGATGAAGATGCACCGATTGTTATCAGTAGGCGTTGAAGGATGTGTGAACAAATCTCCATAATTTCATCCCTCTGACACGTGAGAGATTGATCAAGCAACATATTAATAAAATCATCTGATCTGTAGTTTTTATTTTCTTCTTCCATGGAGGGTTTCTTGGGTGTGCGAGAGTGATTGTCCTCAAGAGATACAAGCTCGAGACCCAACTTGATATACTCGGACCTCGTTGGGGACATGCACTGAGCCAGATTATTTTCGACATGAAATGAGAGTGGAGATATAATAAATAAATGTACAGAGATATCTCATATATCCAATAATATAACAAAACATTATCAGAGATGAAACCATAAACACATAGATACATTAATACACAATTTCTATTAATGAATGAAATGTACAAAACTGTAGAAATACATAGTGAAAGGCTCGTTAGAATGGTGGCAACTTATCTTTGAGAAGAGATGTGATGGATACTCACATTCACAAGAATATCATTGTTATAATGAGGCTCCAAAGGTCTTTTTAACATAAATAAAATCCAAAACCCTAACCCCGAAAGATGAAAAACCAACAGTTTTATGGACCCCGTTTTGGGTAGTTTGGTGTATCAACTTCCCGGGGGCGTAACTTTGGCATACAATCTTCGTTTGGAGCACACAATATATCATTGGAAAGGAATCATTAAGGAGATTCATTTTGGGGTCTCAATCAGAGCCTTTGGCTCTCATTGAGGTGCACGATCCCAAAAAAACTTCATTTAGACGCTCAAAATGGCCCCAGAAGTTTAGGAACCGAAAACTGCTAAAAATAGTAAATTGCCAGAAGACTGTTTTGAGCCAGTTGGAATAGGTGGGTGGCCACCAATATCCACCTGGATCGGAATTTGAGTCAAAACCAAAAAATGGGAGATGGATCATTGATGCGGAACCCAGTGCCACCGTTTCTACCACCAAGAACCAACCCAGTGAACCTGTTGAGACAAAGGAAGGTGAGCGCCTCTTTCATTCATAGATGTGGGTGAAAGGAACTCTTCTACACTTCATTGTTGATATTGGTAGCCATAAGAACCTCATCTCATCGGGGATCATCAAGCATCTATCCCTTCCAACAATGTTGCACACGCAACCCTACACCATCAAATGGCTCCGCCTAGGAAGTGATATTCGTGTCAGCCAACAATGTCGCATGTTGCATGGCATCAAGACATTCAAAGTTGAGGTATTGTGTGATGTTGCTCTGATTTAATTTTGTGATGTTATTTTCTACCAACCATATTTATGGAAACATCATGTTGTATATGAGTCTAGGCCTCGCAATGTTATTATTACTTTGAACAGGAAATTGTATAGGATACCCGAGGTAGTCCCATGTAGTGCTATTTCCTTGATCTCTTCCAAGCAATGCAGTAAGGCCATATCCCATACCAAGAAGTTTGTCTTCTTTGTCATTCACTCTTAGAGTGAGTGAAAGGTTGCAGCCACATCCATGGCCTCCGTGACCGATCCCTCCATGCAACAGAAGCAAGTGGATAAGGTTGTGGAAGAATAAAAATACATATTCTCATCACCTACTAGGGTACCTCTACACTATCAGGTCAAGCATTCCATCGATTTGAACCCCGATGCACCGCTACCAAATGTGACAGTCTATCACCACTCTTTGTTAAAAAATGAGGAGATCAAGCGTCAGATACAAGAATTTCTCCACAAGGGGCACATACGACCCAAATCATCACCTTGTGGAAGCCCAATCATGATGGTGCATAAGAAAGATGGGACCTGGAGACTCTGCATTGATTACTGGTCCCTAAATAAGATCACAGTCAGGAATCAGTACCCAATTCCCCGAATCGATGATCTCTTTGATCAACTAAGGGGGGAAAATACTTTAGTAATATTGATCTAAAGTCTGGCTACCATCAGGTCCCAATAGAACAGAAAAATGTATGGAAGACTGTCTTCAAGTCAAAAGAAGGTCTTTTTGAATGGATGGCAATTCCCTTTGGTTTGAAAAATTCCCCAACAAATTTCATGAGGATGATGGATGATATCTTGTGACATTTCACCAATTCGTTTGTAGTGTTGTATTTGGATGACATCCTCATCTACAAAAAGAATTGGGTGGAACACTTGTCGCATATTCAACAGGTTCTGCACACTCTGTTGCAGCACAAGCTATATGCCAACTTGGAAAATTGCTCCTTCAGAATGAACATAGTCCAATACCTAGGCTACATTGTTGATGAGCATGGTGTGCATGTAGATTTTTCCAAGATCCAGGTCATCCATGACTGGCCAGCCCCAACCACACTCATTGATATTTAGAGCTTCTTAGGCCTTGCTAATTTCTATCACAATTTCATTTTGGGATTCTCCCATATTGTAAGGGCCCGCAGCCAAGTAACCAGGGGTGGTGGTAAGGTAAATTTTGTGTGGGGTCTTTCCCAACAAAAAACATTCGATTATCTGAAGCAAATCTTGTTCTCAACCCCAACGCTTTCATTACCTAACCTGCAACAAGCCTTTGAGATCGAAACAAATGCTTCAGACTATGTTGTGGGAACAATTCTCACACATCATGACTACCTGATGGCCTATCATATGAGACACTATCAGATTTCGTCCATAAGTAACCTACTTATGACAAAGAAATGTACTCCATTGTGCAAGATTTCCTCAAGTGGAGGCATTACATTCTCGGGAAGGAGACAGACATCCACACTGATAATAAGCCATTGTAGTTCATGCAGACACAAGGAAAATTGCAGAATGACCGCCATCAGAAGTGGTCAACATTCTTGCAGCAGTTCCACCTCAACATCAAGTATCTTGCGACCAGGAGACTTTCGAATGTCCCCAACTCTATGAGAAATATCCTGACTTCGTCACCACCTACCAGATGTTGGGTTTAAACACATATGTCACTAATTTCCATCTTTAGGATGGGTTGTTGTGCCATCTGGGCATTTTTTGCATTCCATCGGGAGAGAAAGCAAAGATGATTTAGGAATCCCACTATAGTTGGGTGGCAGGACACTTCGGCATAGAAAAGACAATGGTAGTGTTACAACGACATTTCTACTGGCTGAAACTTCGACAAGATGTCAGCAAGTATATCAGGTCCTGCACAACCTGCACTATTGAAAAATTGGCCACTAAGAAACAAGGCATGTACACTCCTCTTCCTACTCCTTACATGCCTTGGGAATCCATCTCAATGGACTACATGTCGGGTCTGCCATCTACCAAGTGGGGAAACGACTGTATTTTTGTGGTTGTTGATCACTTTTCCAAGATGGTGATTTTGGCCACATGTAGGAAGAGCATCACAGCGGAGGCCACTACCAAGATCTTCTTTGAACGAGTGTGGGTACATTTTGGGATCCCAAAAACCATTATCTCATATCAGGACAAACGATTCCTCAACACATTCTGGTCGAGCCTCTGGTCACTACTGGACACCAATCTCACCAATTCCACTGCCTTATACCCCGATATGGATGGCCAAACCGAGGTCGTCAACCAGATGATCGTGCATATCTTGTAAATGTACAATTCCAGACACCCCTGCACATGGGATGAGAGTATTCCCTATGTTCAACATAGCTACAACAGATCTATACATAGCTCAATCGACCACAACCCCTTTCAGGTGGGGTTGGGATTTCAACCATTGGGTCGCATGGATGTTGCACTAGCCATTGATTCCACCCAAGAAGACTCGCCCCATTCTCCAATTGAAGATGAAAATTCCACTCGGTTCATTGAGATGATATAGAACATCCACCAATAGGTTCATGATATTTACAGAATTCCAATGCCAAGTACAAGAAGCACCATGATCAACATTGGGTGCCACACAATTTTTAGGTGGGAGATAAATTTTGGTTGCACTTGGAGAAGGAATGCCTTTCAGGGCCCCATTGGAATCTTCGTACAATTCTCTATGGACCTTGTACCATCACCAATACTGTGCGTGATAATTCTTTTGAGTTCAACATTCCCCCTTTCCTTGGATTGCATCTAGTATTTAATGAGGACCTCCTTCGACCATATTTTCCACCATTATTGGAAACCTCAGAGATAACAAAACAATTGACACCAACAGAGCTCAAATATGACTATATGGAACATGCATCCACTGATCAGATCATGGACACATAGGTCAAGGGCACTCAACAACAAAGGATTGAACTTTATCGGGTTGTCAAAGCAGGGCAACTTCTGTACCAAGGCAAGTGGCTCACATAGGGCCAAATTCAGTAGAAATTTCCTCATATGATGGGGGAACTCAATGCAATGGATACCATTGATTCTTAATGGGGGAGGATTGATCCATATGGATATCGGTGGCCACCCACCTATTCCAAATTTCTCATCTTGGCAATTTCTCAGTTTGGCAAGTTTTTCCTAGTTTTTGGGTCCTGAACTTTCGGGGTCGTTTTGAAGCCCTAAACAACATTTTTAGGGCCCACCATAGTAAAATAATAGACATAGGTAGAGTTTGATGGCATAATGTGTAGTCCTCAGATATACCTTTCCAATGGGCTATTGTGTGCCTAAAAAAAATATTGTATGCAAAAGTTACGACCCCGGGAAGTTGATGTACCAATTTATCCCAACGGGGCCCACATGATTTTTGACACTTCATCTCCTAGGCTTAGATTTTTGGATGTATAGGGTTTTGGAATTCATGTTTATTTTAAAAATTATTTGATATCCTCATAGTATTCATCTTCTTGCGAATGAGCGTGGTCATCACATCTCTTCTCAGAGACAAGTTGCCATCATTCTAGCAAGCTTGTCTTCAATCTGCATTTTATAGTTTCAAAATATTTCTTATTTAATAGAAGTCAAGTTTTATTGTATCTCTATTATTATTCACTGTGTCTCTGTGTTAATATTATAAATCTATGTTTTCATTTCGCTCCGCTCATAAATCTGTATCATTTGTAGTTGCAATGTAAAGAGGGATTTACCCCGACGCTTCATCATAGTCACTAGCATAGCCTAACCATTACTAGTTAGTTACTTGTTAGTTTATCCACCCACCTTCAATATGTACGTGAAGTTTTAGCTATAATCGGTGTAGCTAAAAAGAGGCATAATTGGGCAACCCACATGGTAAGTGTTGGGTCACCTTGTGGTTATTTAATGGGTGTTAACAATCAATTGGATATAGTATTGGTGGTTCGAATGAAATTGGTGTCGATGGATCGTGTCGGTGGCTCGTATGTTTACTTAGTTTCCTTACTCGTTTCTCTGGCCTTTGTTGTTGTAGGCATCACATTTCTGTTTTCAAGATTGTCTAACTGGCGAATAACTCATGTTGTCACATATTTATGTCTGACTCGACGTAGCATTGGCCTAGACTTTGGGTGGGGTTTCCGGAAATAAAATTGAATGAATCGGTTCATGTATCTCATAATTAATACTGATTTAGGTGAGGAAGAATGGCTCACCCGACGAAGGAGGGTGAGGAAGCTGTTTCTTTAGGTGAGCCCTAAACTATCTTGACTATTGGCATTGGAATTCTAACTGGTTCATCGACTGGATAGGGGACTATATAAACTCCAACTGAAACTGGGGTCAAATGCAGTAGGTTACGAGTCAATGTGCTCAAGGTTAGTAACCCAGTAAATTTCTCCTGGTGCCCTAGCCTCTACGCTTCCTTACTTTGACTTTTGAACAAGCTCTAGGACTGGAGGATATTAAATGGTGGTGCCCATGCCTTTTCTATGGGTGAAGCTACTCGCTTTGGATCTACATCTACAAGACATGCTTCTCACTATGAAACCAGATAAACTACTTATCAATCTATATATATAACCTGAAGGGTTATTGCTTGGCTATCATGGAAATCCATTCTATGGGTTTTGAATTTGATTTTTGGTTCATTATTGGCTCTTGCGCCTATAGGGGTCCGTACGATTGATGGTTCCCCATTAGTTGTTCCTTCAACACTTGGGTGGGTCACTAAGTTTGTTGTGCTCTTAGCCTTTACTCTTGCTGGTGTAGCTAACTATGGTTAAACCTTGACTACTTGCTTTGTATCTATGAAAGAATGACCTGAGCAGATCAATATCTGTATGGAAGTATTTCTACATAAATAAAGAATTATTGGAAGAAATTGATCAATTCTTTGAGAGCATAATTACATATATAATTCATGACCAATAACATTGTATTGTCATATTGTGTTTACCCCAATATATATATATATATATATATATATATATATATATATATATAAGCATAGGAATAGACAATGGAGTACATCATGCCAGAACATGTTATGTAATAAGGCCTTATTGGTAATGATCGAAGAAACGAATTGAGATCTCTATATCTATGTGGTGGAAAGCTATTAGGTCTATTGAGCGACGGGAAATTACCTAGGGTTTGATAGTGCACACCTGTTAGCGTCAGAAGTCACTCCTGGATTGCTTGCAGGAGCAGATCCTGACACCCATCAGTTTAATGTCACGATTTTAAAGGGGTGATTGAATGGGTGGAAACTCAGAACAATATCGTTTCAACTCTGAAACTAGGTTGGGTATGCATGAACGAGTGAGGTCTTGATAAACTTCAAACAGTGAGTTGCAATAAAGGGTGAGTAGGGGGAAGACTTGCATGAGAAGAGTGCGAAGGTCTGTCATAAACATCAGGTTTGTAACAGACTGGAGAAGAAAGCATAACGCAAGATCCTTTTACATTCAAACACAAGATACCAGAGAATACAATAATGTCACAATAAATCCTTTATCATAACATAACTGCAACAATCCACGCGCGAATCATTCGACCATGAACTCTCTGGTATGAGATGAAAACATAGATGGAAAAGGAAAACTGTTTGTCATAAAACAAGAAATCTCAAACACAAAGGCATAACCAGGAAACTAGAATGGTTGTTAAAACTTTACAGTCGGGAGCTTCGCTCTACCATCGATAGATACAAAAATGGCGAAAACGCCTTCATATACTCAAACTAGCAACAACAACAAAATCGAGATGTAGCATTAAAAGATTTGCGTCTGCATGGCTTCTAACAATCTGCAGCTGCAATCTTTGAATGATCGTGCAACTTCGGCGGACACAATCGGACCTCTGACAGTTTCATCGGCGAATCGACGTGCCTTTAATTCATTGCCGGACTTTCCCATTATGGCGGAGGCGATGTCTAACCACCACCAACTACTTCAATAACTGCTTCGTTGGGATTGAGAATGGCCTTGCCAACTCAACACTTTGGGATGTGGAAAACTCCTCACGCTGCCACCTGGCATAACTGAATGGCTTGACGAATAGGCGTGGAGGCCAGCGCGAAGGATGGGGCGCATGACAGGAGTGGTGGCGTCGGATCATGAGGGCGTGAAGGAAGTGGCGAGGTGTGAAAAGGGCGACAGAGGAGGGCACATGGCGGAAGACAACAGGCGGAAGGGGGGGGAAGACGAGAGATAATGGGCTTGCTCTTTGGTGAGAGGCTGACGTGGAAAGGAGCGGGACACATGGCAAGCAATGAGTGGATGATGAGAAGGAAGGAGGACCACGCAGACCAAAGAGGGGAGGTGGATGGATGATACATGGCAGCAGGAGAAAGGTGGTTCTGGAAGATGACATGATGGGAGAAGGGCCCACGCAGGCTAAACATAGAGCAGTTGAGAATGATGGGATTGCACGAGCGTCGTCGATCCGGTCGCTAAGATCTCGGCCATCGGAAAGTTGCGCCCCGGATTCCGGACCCCCCCCCTTTCCGCTTAAAGGTAGAAAGGAAAGGGGGGTCCGGAATTGCCTTTATCGCCATTGATCTGGGCGCACTGATCTGGACCGTTGAAGAGATGTGCCCCTGATTCCAGAGCCCCCCCCC
>ML804752.1:249494-261449 GCA_009831015.1 Picea engelmannii
TTTTTTATATGATTGTACTAATAGAGATCTTTAGACAAATCTGTTTATATATACTTTGTACTAAACAATGCGATATTTCCCACAAAATATTTGAGTATGGACATTCAATTATTATTTACTGTTTCATACTCTTTTGTACTGTGAAAATGCAATAGTTTCCCCCAAAATTTTTATGCACAATGAACACATGAACATATTAAACGATTTGTTACTCTCTTTTTTTTTTTTTTCCTTTTTGGAAGTGTTTTAAGAAACATGTCCAGATGGGCTGCACTGCAAGAAATGGACCTTTTGCTCAGGTGGCTGAAGGGTATCTATTCCATCAAAATTACCCAGGGCTTGGCCTCTGTTTTTCTGAGGCTGAGGCTGAGGCTCATACCATTTGGCTGCCAGAGCAAACCACATCCAGAATGGAGACCTGGTTAATGGCTTAACATTATGCCAATATTACCAGTGAAATGGCTATTAGCTATTGTTTCTGGTGACCATGTCCTCCAATTGTTATTTTTACTTTTCCTAATGATTAAGAGAGTCTATGCAATGTTGGAAGCGATGAGGCGTTACACGTATTTACGTGGTGTTTCAGTGAGTGAAGAACACTTCTCTCAATATTTCCTTCTTCCATCCGCATTGCCTGTTTTATTTCTCTTAATACATGGCTGTTGCATAAGTCTTAACAGGACTTTCCATGGACCTTTCTCTGAAATATCTGCACTCATGTATTTCTTCATGTATTTCTGCACTCATCTCTGAAATATCCTTCGATCCAAAGGTTCTCAATTGATATCTAAACAATCAACGGTTGGATTTAACATTCGTTCAACCTTCGTTTTTTATCTAATGGGGTTTCAATCTTCTCATCGACGGCTCCTGTGAACTTTTTAACCAGATCCGACGATGTGATTCTCTCACAAAATAAAAAAGAACTGGATTCACTCTTGTGAAGGAAACACGAAGCATTTAAACATTGACATGTATCCCCTTTCATCTACAGTCCATACCTTCTCGGATTCGCTTCTGGGTTATCATTCCAATGCAAAGGGGAATCTATATCGTAGATTTAATATTCGTTGTTCAGTTCATAAATGATATCTCAGTTCACAAATAGACTAATATTCAATGGTTGAGCAGCTCAGGCAAGAGCGGGTCCAGTTTCTACAGAGCGGGAGCAAGCACAGTCGAGTGGTTCCAGAGCAATGAAATCACGATTTGAAACAGGGTAGGAGGGGCACGAGAGGAGTTTCAAGCGATACGGTGTCCTCCTACCTTGCCCACTGTTTTCAAACTGATACCGGCTTATGTATGTACCCCATGTTGATTGCACTGTAAGCAGCACACGCTCAAATTTGGCCGATATGTTCTTTCTGCAGTTCGCTTAAGAATATTTTGTAGTTGGATCCGTGCATATTCTATGCTTCGGAAATGAGGTCTATGGCCACCAATGATCTCATCCTACATAGTCTCTAAAATATCTAGAAGGTCGTTTAGATTTGAAAACATTGAAACAATAATAAAAAATATGGAAGAAATCTAAAAATCACAAAGAGAATAAACATTACAAACTAAGGCCATGATGAGAACATAAAATGAAGTGAAGTTTGGACAACAGATATAATAGGAATTCAAACACTGATTTGACCTTTGACTTCGGAATCGTTGCAAAGGGATGATGCATGAGTGGTTTTGCTGCTCCCATCCATCCATGTTACTCCAACGATATTAACAGCATTCTGCAATAGAAGTTTTTTAAGACATTGACATGATTAGCCAAACCCACTACAAATTTGTTTGGCATCTTTGGGACTCGGTAGGTGGATCTGATATACCAACGATACAATGTCCTCCTACCTTGCACATTTGCATTTAAGGTACTGTAAGGATCTTTAGCCATGGTTAGCATCTATCTTAGCCATGGTTAGCATCTATCTTTTACTCATTGTTGTGATTCCTATAACACCCACACAATAAACTTTTCGATATATTTGAACTAGTGACTCTTAGATCCAATTCACATCTCAACTTTTCATCCCAGTAGAAAACCTTTGAATTACTTGTTAAGATTTGTTGTTATATCCCTAAGTTTGTATGTTCTTATTACTTTTTGTTGCATTTGAAGAGCTTTGAAAGTTCAAGTGAACAAAAAATACTTCAAAAATTCAAAATTCAGGTTGTAATAATTGAGATTTATGTGAATATTGGTTAGTGAACAATCATGCAGATATTTCCAAAACTACATTTACATGACCACTTGCAATACCATTTCATATGACCATCATTTGATATTAATTATTAATTGGAGAATTGAGGCTTCTTCTATAATCAATCACCAAAGCTCAATTCCATAAAAGATTACATTTTGAATGTAAAAATTAGGCATCTATCTTTGAGAGTAATTTCTTGGCCTCTATTTCAACATTGTTACCTACATCACATTCATTATTACGAGACAAGGTTTTTAAAAGCATTGTATGAATTATCACTTGCAAGGTTTAAGACATACTTACTTATTTAGTTTGTTACTTTAATGATGTGAAGGCATTCAATGTGATGGAAGAGGAAAATATAATGTATATCATGTTCCTTGTAAATCCTTTCAAAACAAGAAATTTGGATGTAGGGGTTTTAGAAAATGTTCCAATGGTGGTTATATTGTTGCAGTCACTAGGAACAATGTTCTCCATGAATCACATGTGATAATTATGTACATTCATGTTGGCTCTTGACCAAGTTTTGAGGAATACTTGGTCATATTTGACCGTTTTTGGTACTCCGACATCCAGTCAGAGAAGGAGCGCATGGCGAAGAGGAGATCACGGGATCTCCACCTCTTTTTAGGGCTTTTTGGCCTTTTTGGGAATATTGTAATGGGAAAGGGATATCGGCCCTTATTTAGGTCTTTTGTATGTATAAATAGAAGGGTAGGCAATGTAAGAAGAGAGATGCGTGTGTCAGCTATGTGATGTAAAGTGAATGGCTTAGTGCATAAAGTAGATCTATGTGATCAGACATTTGTGTGACTGTAAGAGCTCTGTGCCTACTGTAAGTATTGTAAGTGCTGAGTGCACGGGTCAGGGAAGGACTTAGTGCTTGGATCTACCCGGGGAAAGAGGATCTAGCGAGTTGCGTAGATCTCTTGTCCTAGGCGGGGTGGGATCTTGAAGGCTTTGTGCTGTAACTTGGTTTACAGAAGATAATAACAAAAGAAGACTTTGTGGACGTAGCCCAAGGGTGGGGGTGAACCATGGTAACTTTGTGTATTGTGTTGATGTGTTTGTTTCTCTCTTGCTAAGTGCTTTGATATGTTTAGATAGATCTATTGATGCTTTGTGCTTATGAGATATGAATGCATGTTAGATATGATATATAAGATGCTAAGTGCTTAATCTATTAGGTATAACATGTTTATCGTTGCTAAGTGTCAGATCTGAGAAATTACTGCG
Source organism: Picea engelmannii (assembly GCA_009831015.1). NCBI lineage: Eukaryota > Viridiplantae > Streptophyta > Pinopsida > Pinales > Pinaceae > Picea > Picea engelmannii. Next base: position 252,935 of record ML804752.1, read on the forward strand.
GTTCTTTGTGCTTTCTGTGAAGTGTATTAATGAATGTATGTTAAGGAATAACTGATGCTAAGAGTGTTGTAAGAAATATAATCACAGATCTGTGTCCCAGCTAGGGTTGCAGACACCTGAGTCTTGCAACCACCCTTGCCTCTACTTCAGATGAGACTGCACCTGCTTCGCAGGTGTTGTCGAAAGGGCCGGTAGCTAGGGTTTTGTTGGTGTGCTCTTGAGCGTTGAACCTTGGGTCTACCCCTGTGCCAACAAATGGTTACGTTGTCGGGACCTGAAACTGTGATTGTTGGGAATTGAAGAAGAAGAAGCTTTGTGCAAAATAAGCTCTGTGAGTAGATCTGTTTTCCTAGTGCGCAGTGTTCTGTTTGACTTGTGAAGCTTTGTGCCAAGAAAAGAGGTTAGATCTAAAGAAAAGAGGTCAGATATGAAGAAAAGAAGTCAGATCTGCGAAGAAAAGAGGTCATATCTGCAAGAAAAAGGTAAGATCTGTAAGCTCTATGCTTTGATAAAGGTAAGAATAGTTAAAATTCTTAGATCTGGAAGCTTTGTGCTCTATAGAAGTAAGATAAGTGGAAATTTTTGTTTCTAATAATCAAGCATGGATTTAGGTATGCTTAATAAATTTTGTCCTAGCTTGAAAACTAGGGCATTGTTAGATGAAAGAAAGTTTGATATGAATAATGATAGATATGTTATACCTATGCATACAAAAAATGTTTGGACTAACAAATGGATGCAGGATCCTTGAAAGAATTTGTTGCAGGCTAGCTACCATGATCCTGGCGCGCAGTATAGAAAAAGTTGGAGATCGTTTCAAAGAAAAAGAGGATTGACCCTATGTTACAGTTGCAGAAAACCAAGACATCTAGCTAAGGAGTGCCCTGGTGGAAGAATGAATTGTCTCTGTTGTAAGACTATGGGCCATGAAGTACTGGATTGCCCTAGAATGATTGATAGACTTGAAAAGATGAATATAGAGCAAGCAAAACCTAAAGGAGATCAAGAGACTCAGGTTATAGAGGAACCCCAGAAAGAATCAGAGATTATGTTACTGAAAATGAAAGACACCCTGAATGATCACAGAGACATCAACTTACTAGAGATCCTCAAGAAGAAAGAACAAGTCTAAGTGAGAATAGGGGACTTCGACATTGACTGTACTCTGGATGAGGAAACACTGATAAACATCATGACTGAAAGCACTTGGGAAACCCTAGGAAGACCTGCTCTGGTTCCTTCACTAGGAGGAGTAAGCTTGTTTAAAGGAAAATTGGTAACCTTATGTGGATGGATTACCCAGATAGCCATGACTACCCATGGCACCTCAACAGAAGAAGATTTTGAGATTGTTAAGTTCGTGGAAAGCAGTGCTCTGTTTCCAATTTTGTTAGACAAAACTTGGATTGCGAAAGATCAGAGTCGAAAGCAAGAAGAGGCAGACTCAGGACAAAAGAAGCAAGAGTTAAAGGCTTTCTTGGCCAGAAGAATAGTGCACTTAATCGAAGAATGGGAGGATAACGCGAAGCTATTTGGGTATCAAGACTTGAATGTTTGAGCTGAACGAGTATAAGAATAAGAAAGTAGGGCACCTACCCTAGAGCCAATGAAGGAAGAAACATCGATCCTGAACCCTACCCCACAACGCAAAGTTACCATGCCTAAAGAAGAAAAGAATCAGAATGGAAAAAGGTTGACTGAGACGAAGCTCACTGGCAAGAAGTTGAGGAAACTCATGAAGAAGAAAGCGAAGTTGGAAAAATTATAGAATGTGCCAGAAAGAACCCCACAGAAGGAAAACATGCAGAATTTGAACTTCGCCAGGATATCAGAACAACGACACCCGATACTTCGCCATGGAGAAGCAATATAGTCGTTGACCGATATACCCGTTTGACTTCCGCCCTGAACGGGCAGAAAAGCATTAAAAGACCACCACCAGACCGTTGGACCTCACCTTAATAGATAGATCAATGGTCATGGAAGCTTCATATCCATTGCAAGCAGTCCATTGCAGAGCTACTTATTTATTTCGTCGCGCCATGCCCAGAAGACACTTTTTCCAATTGAGAACTTGAGCTTACAGAATACCCGCGTTATGAAACAATGATTACTCCATCTTTATTCTCTATCTGATTACAGTACCGACAACCCATTGACAACCCGAGACAGTGATCCCGAGCTTACATGTCCGACGAGATTAGCGCAACAGAAGAATCGGTGAGAGAAGTACTTGCTAGCTTAAGGACAGAAAGATTCATGTCAGAAAGAGGAATGTCCATCGAAGTCCAAGCCTCATCGTCGAGAGGTGTGGCAGCTTCCCCATCGACTGCTCGAGCTGGAACATCTCGAGCCAGTGCAGAGTCGAGAACTAAGCATAGAGATGACGTAGCCAACGCGAAGTTAGTGCTAACCATCCTACCAGCTTACATTCCCCCTTTAAGTGGTGAGATTAACAGGGAGAATATTCCTAGATACTTTGAATACACCCTAGTCACTGCATATCTACCGAAAGGAGTTCGCACCTACTGCGCAGATCAAGACAAGGTTACAATGTTGAAGTTTTGCGACTTCAACCTGGGAGACCGTAAAGCCTACAACATGCTCGCACCATCTAAGTACTTAATGAGGACTAAGGGATAGAATTCAAAGATCGTCCCTCAACAATGGATGATGAACCTTGCGCAGTCTACTCTGCTCAACGTTATGAAAATACCGCACTTCGATAGACATCAGGAGGTGACTGCTTGTGTGAAATTGTTGCTAGCAAGTTACCACGGAGGATACCTATGGTTAAACCGTCGCATAATTGTTGATCCGGCACTGATCAATAGGATTACCAGGCTTAGCATGTAGGGCCCTGATCCCCATGATTACTACCCTAGAAAGACCACGGATCACGCTCTTTCACAAAATATTAAAGAGGTTTATGAAAATGTTGAAAAAGGCGTGTGAGGTTACAAGGTAGCCTCTATCGAGAGTGGCGCAGTGTGCTTCGCATGTCAGCTGATAGAAAGGAAGCTGGTATGTAAGAATAGACCTAGACAAGTATCATGCTTCGTAGTGGACCTCGCAGGAAAATGCGTAGAGGGACTACAAATGAATTGGGAAAAATACTTGGTCAATCAGCTAGAAATTGACTGTAGAGAAGCCCAGGACCAGGGGCATGAATTCCATTTTAGTTGGATGCTAATATTTATCACCTTTGTTGCATGGGAGCTCCTAGAAGGCGCAACCTTCCCAGACCTCGACCCATTCGAACCATTAACTGCGAAGTTCAATACCTTATGGTACTTGACGGACATGAGCAAGCAGTGGCAATCAAATGCCATTTTTCATAGATACTATAACCAACTGAAAGCAACCATAGGGGGTGAACCTCGCATAACCCCAAACACTTTACAAAGGTTTTGACCTCTGGTAAAGTTCAGCGTGGAACGCCACTTTATATACCTAACTCCACGCGTTGATGAACACCAGGAACAACTTCAATCCTATTATAAGCTGACCGAAGAAGACCTAGAAGAAATCACCAAGGAATGGTCGACGGACCTCCTTGTTCCAACAGATCCAGCAGACATTATTGACATTGATAGCCCAGAAGCTACGCAGGACACACCTGGGCCCAGTAAGATGAAGAAGACAAAGAAGACAAAGGAAACAAAGAAGCCTGAAGAGGTTCATGATGTAGATAGCTACTCTGTAAAGACAACTTCCATCACACCCGATCAAGAAGGTAACAACGAATACCTAGAGGAAGTCGAACAACAACCAGAGGATGAAGTCGAAGTTCCAAAAAAGAGAAAAGGGTCACCTTCAAAGTCTTCCTCTAAGAAGAAAGGAAAAAAGACTGTGACCAAGATGAAGACCACACTCACCTCGCAACTTTGAATGAAGCCATAGAAGAAATTATAGAAAAGCAGGAGGCCAAGCAACAAACGATGTATGAAAGAATTGAAGCCGAGCTTCAAGGAGTGTAGCGAACACTTTAGTCTAACCGTACAGTCTCCACTGCGCCCATGCCAGAAGGAACAACAGAAGCAGGAGATGAATCAATTCAACTCCGTAGGATTGCCGACATAGTTGAAGTACGCCTTCAGAAAGCAGAAGAAGTAACAGTGCAGGCCACCCAGGCCCTAAAGCAAGCACAGGAGGAAATCATAGAGCAACGTCGAGCTGCACAGCAAGAGAAGGAGGCCATCCAAGAGAAATTTGATAAAGACAGAGCAAAAATCCAGTTGGAGAAGGAGCAGCTTCTTGCGAAGCAAATCAGGATCGAGGAAGCTGTCAACAGAGCATTTCACTCTGTGATTGGCTTAGAACAAAAGACCAAAGAACCCTTAGACTGTCAAGTGATGAAGCTTGCTAAAGTTATTCAACAACTGCAACAAAGAGACGTGGACTTAGAGCTTCAGATCATCCCAAGTACCCCGCCATAAGAGCATGACCAGCGAGAAATAATTGCCCGGGGTACAATAGAAAGGATTAAAGAACTCACTGAAGAATGAAAACAACTAAGTAATAGAAGTGCGCAGATACATGAGAACCTGAACGAGAACCCGGAATTTCATAAACTGGAGTCGCAGCTCCAGGAGGCAAAGTAGCATGCAGATAGACTTCAGATGCAGTTGAAAGCCCTATCAACCATAGAGAAAATGAAGCGATCCCATGAGCAATGTGTCGCACAACAACAAATCCACATGATCCAGAGAAAGGTCATGGAAGTAACACAACAACTTCAACCTTTGTAGGATAAGGCATGTCAACTATTTTTAGAAATTGAGAACCAAGGGACATAGCTACAACAGGTCGTGATTACAACAACGTAGCGCCTAGAAGGACCAGTTAATAACGCACTCATCCAGGACTTCGTTGAGTAGGAGGAAATCGCAAAGCAACAGGTCGAAGCGGCTTGAACCAAACTCGAGGTGCTTGAAGCATAATTGACCAGACCTCAGTGACTGGGGACGAGTCACAGGTGAGTGTTGGGGGCCTGTTGGCCCTTGACCATGTTTTGAGGAATACTTGGTCATATTTGACTGTTTTTGGTACTCCGATATCCAGTTGGAGAAGGAGCGCATGACGAAGAGGAGATCACGGGATCTCCACCCCTTTTTAGGGATTTTTGGGTTTTGGGGATTTTTGGGAATATTGTAATGGGAAAGGGATATCGACTCTTATTTAGGCCTTTTGTATGTATAAATAGAAGGGTAGGCAATGTAAGAAGAGAGGTGTGTGTGTCAGCTATGTGATGTAAAGTGAATGGCTTAGTGCATAAAGTAGATCTATGTGATCAGACGTTTGTATGACTGTAAGAGCTATGTGCCTACTATAAGTATTGTAAGTGTTGAGTGCATGGGTCAAGGAAGGACTTAGTGCTTGGATCTACCCGGGGAAAGAGGATCTAGCGAGCTGCGCAGATCTCTTGTCCTAGGCGGGGTAGGATCTTGAAGGCTTTGTGTTGTAACTTGGTTTACATAAGATAATAACAAAAGAAGACTTTGTGGACGTAGCCCTAGGGTGGGGGTGAACCACGGTAACTCTGTGTATTGTGCTGATGTGTTTGTCTCTCTCTTGCTAAGTGCTTTGATATGTTTAGATAGATCTATTGATGATTTGTTCTTATGAGATATGAATACATGCTAGATATGATATATAAGATGTTAAGTGATTAATCTATTAGGTATAACTTGTTTATCGTTGCTAAGTGCCAGATATGAGTAATTAATGTGATGCTCTGTTCTTTCTGTGAAGTGTATTAATGAATGTATGTTAAGGAATAACTGATGCTAAGTGCACTATAAGCAAGATAATCACAGATTTGTGTCCCAGCTAAGGTTGCAGACATCTGAGTCTTGCAACCACCCCTGCCTCTACCTTGGGTGAGACTGCATCTTCTTCGCAGGTGTTGCCGAAAGGGCCAGTAGCTAGGGTTTTGTTGGTGCGTTCTTGAGCATTGAACCTTGGGTCTGCCTCTACGCCAACAATTCCTTCTTTCTCCTATAAAATGCATATTATTGGAAATATTTTAGGATGCCTTTAATTATTTCATATTGTGTCTGATTAGCACAAACTCCATATATTTTAGGAAATGAGATTTTTTTTCTGTGCTAAGAAATTCATGTATTAGATCCCTTAATTTTCTCTTATTGTAAAAAATTACATAATGGATTGCATCTCACAAGAACAAGACTATTTCATTGCTATAAGCCTCAACAAAATGTGATTTCTAAATAGTGATGAAATTGAAATAGCAATCACATTCCATGACACATGGGCATGGAATCATTTTATTTAGTAACTTTCCTCTCCCGTGAATCACTTTGACCATGCCTTAATAAGAAATACAAATCGTACAACACAATCTCATGGAAATCTAGTATATCTCTACATTTTGATTTTATTTTTTAAAATCTCTCACTCCTTATTTTTATATATTTATTCAACTTCAGTTTGTTTCTTCCTATTTCATTGTGCAAAGAACTTAGAATGCAAACATATATTATTTATATATTGGCATTATTGAACTAGAATTTACTTATATAGCATGATAGTTAGATAGAGGAACCATGCTACCACAAGGAGGAAGGAGAGAGTGGAGTTTCCACTAGATTTTAGGGAGAATCTAGAAACCCTAGGAGATGAAGAAAAGATGAGGGAATGCCACTAGATTAATTAAGGTTTTAGGGATAATTATGTGACCTAGGGTGTAGAATAATAAGGGTAATTTGATTAATTCTTAACAAAAAATTAATAAATGAAGGAAAGCTAAGCACCTAGTGTAAGGTAGCTAGAGAGGTAGTGGGGGGGCCTAGAAGGCCCATAGTGATAATAGTGGAGGTCATTCAATGTAAGGTGGACTAGGTCCACTATATTATTAAATAAGGCCCACTATGGTAGTTAGATATAATAAATGTAAGAGAACTTCTTAGAAGGTTCTACTTCTAGAAGGTTCTACTTCTAGAAGATTCCTCCTCTAGAATGTTCTTAGGTGATGATAGCACTATATAAAGGGGTTCAAACAATGTAATGAGACATGAAGAGAAATATTGTATTTTGAGTTGTAGCTCAATAGGAGGATGCCCCCTCGAAGAGGCAAGTGAACAAGAGAGGATCCATTCCATAATAGGATCCATTGTATGGTGTTGCCCTACCTCAAGGGTTTGGTAATAATAAAAGTGGTGGTTTTCTATATGGTTTCATATATCTTGTGGGGTGATTGTATTCATATATCTTTGGATCTATTGTGATATTTTGTATTCATCTATTCAGGTTCTTAACAAGTGGTATCAGAGCACTTTCCTTGGCAGACATTGTGGGGAAATATTTTTTTATTTTTGCAGATTGTTTTTTTGGAGATGAAAAAGAGGGCCGCGACATTCCATAAATTTTCAGTATATTTCTGTGAAAAATTTGCAGAAACAAGTTGTGGATCTGAGTTCCTCTCATAAAAACACCCAAGTTGAAAAACAAATTTTCCGAAATGGAGTCCGAGAAGTCAATATATTGAAGTTTTAAAATCTGCAATTTTTCAGGGTTTTTTCCGCGGACGGTGGCATGATTTTTTTTGTTTTATTTCTGTAGCATCTGGAGGTCTAATTTTCTCAAATAAATTACATATCTGATTTCCTCTTACAATTTCACCCAATTTCAAAAAAAAATCAGCGGAAACGGAGTCCGGAAAGTGAAGTTATGAGCATTTTAAATTCAACAGTTTTTCAGGGTTTTTCCGGAAAACACCGCGATTTTCTACAGTAACTTATTGTTCTATTTTTGGGGTTTTTTCATGATGGATGTGTGACCGAAGAGTTCATAGGGTGCTCAGATGGCTATTTCCTCTCAAACCCTCAAGAGAATTCTTGAAGCATTCAAATCCAAATTGTATGACACATTGGATGCTAGAGTGCATGACCTTGCAAATGGCTTCAATGATAATTTCCGTAGTATTCGAGATTCATTGGATAACATGCAACATATATTTCTTATGGAAGACATCAGGGATGAATATAATCAAGAAATATATGCTTGGTATGATTTTGAGGCCGATTGTGATGATTGGTATATGGATAGTTGTCATTTCTGGGATGACAACCACTTTCATATTTTATTTGATGACTCTAATCCACCTTCTGTAGACAACATCAATGTGACAAATCGAGAGCCAATGATTATTACCGGTGTCCATCTTGCATATTCTACAGTGGTATTATTCTTTCCAGATTCTACTACGACCCTTTTCTACTATGTGGATGGATATTCTTATTTGGATCCACATGATAGGTGTCAGTCTTTGGAGCATCATTTTGAGTTGGTTATTGGGTTCCAAAATCTTCCACGGGGAGTTCACATGAGCACTTGGACATGGGACCTGAGCTTACAATGGTGGTTGGACTACTTCAACATGGTGGCTTTCCTTTCTACATGGGACCTTGGTTCTCCAGTCTTCTTCAGCATTATGGTCCACAATTATCCATGGGACCCTGGTATATGGTTGTACATCAAGTGTTGAGGACAA
>ML804752.1:261499-277822 GCA_009831015.1 Picea engelmannii
GGGGGGCCTAGAGGGCCCATAGTGATAATAGTGGAGGTCATTCAATGTAAGGTGGACTAGGTCCACTATATTATTAAATAAGGCCCACTATGGTAGTTAGATATAATAAATGTAAGATGACTTCTTAGAAGGTTCTACTTCTAAAAGATTCCTCCTCTAGAAAGTTCTTAGGTGATGATAGCACTATATAAAGGGGTTCAAGAAATGTAATGAGACATGAAGAAAAATATTGTATTTTGAGTTGTAGCTCAATAGGAGGATGTCCCCTCGAAGAGGCAAGTGAACAGGAGAGGATCCATTGTATGGTGTTTCCCTACCTCAAGGGTTTGGTAATAATAAAATTGGTGGTTTTCTATATGGTTTCATATATCTTGTGTGGTGATTGTATTCAGATATCTTTGGATCTATTGTGATATTTTGTATTCATCTATTCAGGTTCTTAACACCTAGGTTAATTTAGTATTTTCCTTTGGTGAGACAATTAACCTAAATGTTGAAGATGAGAGACAACTGAAAATGAAGGAACTCTCTTGGAATAATGATACTATAGGTGCTAATGCTACTTGGGATGAAGATGAGATATGCCACAAGCCTCTAAAATATTTCTATTATACTCAAATGAACTTGCACATGATACTGTACAAGGAAATGTACCTCAAAGAATATTTTGATTGTTTTCTTTTATTTTGTTATAATTTTCACAAATTCCATATCTTTGAATACTCGGTAGATATTGGGTTAGCCATATCCAATGTTTATAATTGTATGTTGAACCAACGTAGTCCCTCAATTCAACTACACTTTTGTATGGAATGTTTACACTATATGTTGAAAAGAGTCCCAACCCATGTAAAGTAGATAGAGAAATTTGATATGTTTTCCCATCGATACAAAAATTGATGTCCAACTCAGGAAGTGGGTTTGGTTCCCAGTTCCTAAAATAATTCCTATATCTCAATGGAACTTCCTTGTCTATGTCAGTCTCAATGTCATAAGAGAATTTCTATCCTTGATAAGAAACAAATCCATATGTTTTTTAAATTTTCTTATGACATTACCACCTCTAGTGGTTCTTAAAGTATTACTTGATGTTTCCCCTTCCCCTTTTTCTTTAGAACTACCATTTTTATTTGAATCAATATCTAACAATTATCTATTTGGTTGTCCCTACCCATCCATAATTTTAAATTAACAATGAATAACAACACTCAAGTTGCAATAAGATTGTGCCAATCATACTAATACATTGCATCTATCGCTAAAATTTTTAATCTAAGCAAGTGCTCATAGAGGCTATGATCAAAGAATTCATAAAAAATAGAGAAGTTGCTAGAGTACCAACATATCATCAACAACACACACACGCGCGCGCGTGCGTATATATCCAAGGTTACAATCTAGTCATGTTTTACCTTTATTATATCTTTGAGTTAGGGAACTCCTTTTTGAAAATCACCAGTCTCAAAATGTTCATCAATTTATAAGTACAAATATCTTAGAGCTTTTTTCAATTCATACAAGTAACTTCATTTTGAAAATCACCAATCTCAAAATGTTCATCAATTTATAAGTACCAATATCTTAGAGCTTTTTTCAATTCGTACAAGTATTTGATAAGCATGCATGCACATAATCTTTACATCTAAATGTTCATCAATTTATAAGTACCAATATCTTGAAGATTTTTTCAATTCATACAAGTATTTTATAAGCATGCATGCAAATAATCTTTACATCTAATAATGAAGGATTTTTTTTGGTTGTATATAAATGTCTTCAACCATATTTCCATTTGAACACACAAACTTCACATAGAACTTATGTACTTTTCAACCAAATTAAGTAACAAATTAAGCAACAAGAGAAAGAACTAACTTTATTGTAATCAACTTAACTATTAGATAAAATGCACCCTCATAGTCAATTAATTCTTATTGTGGCATTTGTTTCAAACCTCACCTTATGCTTATTAATGCTTCCATTAAATTTATACTTAGTCTTATTGACCCAGATACAATCAATTGCGTGATTACATGATTACCTTTAGGAAATTCCATAGACTCTCTAGTATTGTTACACATCAAGGCATCACATTCCAACTACAATACATACACACCTAATTTTTTTTTTCAACATATCAAGTAGGTACCTTCAAACTCATCACTTGTGTCGAGGAAGATGTATATTGGATTTATTACTTGTGTGTAGGTTACTTCAAACTCATCAAGTAGGTCTTATCACAATATTAGAAGTTCAAGTTGAATTATTGAGAAGGAAAACACTATAGGAATTATTGTAGATTTGGCCTAGTCCACAGAGACAAGTGTATAACCATCATTTTTTAGTTAACTTAACCAATGCAGCAAAGACCCATTACTTCTAGATATTCGTGGCAACGCAACAAAGAGTGTATTATTTTTAAATATGATTGTTCTAATATTTTATACACTATTCTATGATTGTTCTAATATTTTATAGAGTGTATCCACTATCCATCAAAGGTTGGAACACAATCAAAATTATACAACCATCACATGAAAAACAAACTCACTTGTTCATGAGTAGTTCAACATTCCTCTTTTGAGAGCGTTGATTATTTTTTTATAAATGGAATCTTTAAGTTTTGTTTCCTTTTTTTAATTAAAACAAGGCACATATGTATGTTTTTATTAATAGTAAAACAATGTTTTAATATCAGAAAAGATGAGAACTATCAATCAACATTTTGCCCCTTTAACAATGCAAATTCAACATCAAACACCCAAAAATCCATGGAAGTAAACATTTTTGATATCCTATATAAATTTAGAATCATAGAAAACTCCATCTCTCTCGAATTTATTCTAGTGAGAAAACATGGAAAATGATTAAAAAATACAAAATAAAAAAGGTCCAAAATGTTTGTTGTTAAACAAATATTTCAGAAGCTATTCCATTTGATATTACTTCATAATATTTAAGATAATGTTTAGGAAATGATATCAAGATTTCATACATAGAATTGAGTTGTAGGCTGATTGAAGAGGGGTTGAGATATTTTTTCAAGGCTCTCTACTTCAAATTAAAAAAAAATGCTTGGAATTGCTTAAACCTTTATTCTTTTTCAAATAATAATATTTTAAAATTTATAAAATTAATTCTCATATATTTAAAAATTTACAATATTTAGAAATGATGCAACACAATCATTTTACCTCTCATTTATTTGTAATTTTGTAAAATTGTTTAATGGATCCATAATCTTTGTCTATGTTTTTTCCTTATTATGACCAATTTGTAAGGCGACAATTTATGAGATGATGTGAGGATTGTTTGTAATTCAGAATTGTGGTGTGAATATGTACATCATTATAAGACATAGAGGAGACGTCACAATGTATGTTGCATGTAGCAATGGTTTTATTATCACGCATAAGCATAGATATCATTTATAGAATAGATAGGCATATGAAATAGTTGCTTCATATTTAAAGGTGTTTTTATAGTCATTCTAACATCATTATCGTTTACTTATTCATTTATAGAGAGTTCAATGAGAAAATGGAGGAAAATAGACATGAATGGGATGTAGCTATCAAAGGAACCAAACAAGTATTTTATTGTTTGGTTGGTGATTGTGTCAATATCTTGACCAGATGAAAACTATCAGGCCTTAATCACCATCATGATATCATGCACATTCTCCCTCCAATTCCCCCATGCCCAAGAGGTCAAATTAGAGATGGAAATGCTAAACGCGCTACCAAATCACCAAGCAATGTTAAAAGATAGAATGAAAAAATTCAATATGATGTAGGTGCAAGGTTGTGTCGTTCACACAAGCATGCATATAAAATATTTGTCAATGAAGAAATTATTTCCACTGTAAGTATTTATTGGCATTTGTATTTGTGTGTTTTTTTAATAATATACATTTATTATTATTGACTAAATTCATTGAAAATTTATTTCGTAGTTAGTTGCTACGTTTGATCAACTCAATGATGATTCAAAGAAACAAATTCATGAAAAAATGAATTGTTGGGATACAAGTTTACCCCATAGACGTATGGGCATGGCTAAACGCATAGATATTGCTTTACAAAAAAAAAAAAAGAACAAGGCCTTCTAATGATGTAGGGGAAGAAGATTTGGATGGGCATACCCATATATTAAACTCTCGGGAAACTATTAATAACAATAAGTACACATTTCAGTCAATTTTTTTGCATGCATTGATTTTCAAGACATTTGAACATTAGATGGTATTTATTTTTATTATTGATTGTATACTTATTCCCCATTGTTATTGATATTCCTATATTGATCAATAAAATTTCTTGGAGAGATCACCACATAGCTTTGTTATTGAATATAGTTCCACTAACTTGGATATCCAATGAGCATCAAGTTCTCAACCATTACGACGCTCACCTAGATTTCAAGGGACTTACAGGGAAGTAAGTGTTGCTTCCATACAACCTATTTCATCAAAATATTAACATATAAATTATTATATTCCACTAGGATGACAAAGTGAAAAATGAATATTCTATTTTTTTGGATTTTCCTTTGTGATTTTTCATTGATTATATATATTTAAATTTATAATGTATACATTATTTCTTATTTATGGTGTAGGTGTTTTATTCAGAACCATTACAATCATTACAAACCCCAAAAGATGGTCAAAATATTGAAAAGAATGTAAATGGAATTGATCAAATGATACAATTATCTTCACATTCAATGTGGCAATACAAAGTAAGTTTGTATGTGTTATCACATGAACTTGTTAGGGTCCTGTGAGTTGGTGGTTAATACCCGAGTCTATGCCCATGCCCTATTTTTCTCTCTTTCGCAGGCCAAGTCTTTAAATTTTCCCCTTCAACCGGCAAAGACGTTTTGTTTGCCCCTTTTTGTTTAAGCACTCATCTCTATTACCTCTGTCACTGATCCTTTTGTTTTCCCGAACCCTTAGCCAGTCATCCAAGTTTTTATTTTATGCAGGCCGCAACCATGAGCACAAAGCGCAACACTTAGAGCGGTCTGATATGGACTCAAATCAAGTGAGCGTGCAAGTGCAGTCTTTCAACGACGAATGATAATTGAGGGAATTGGGAGTTCAGAACGTTGTTGAAGTTATTTGTAAAAGATCCAAACCCCCGAAATATGAAATTAGTAGGAGCCGTCCGATCTAGTAGAACGCGTGGCACCAGATCCAAAACACGGAGAAATTCATTTCGGGAAAACTGAAGTGAGGAATGCACCGATTTCTCGAGTTCCGAAATTTTGAAGACTACTCGAAGTCCCTAAATGCCGATATACATCTGGTCTATCTGATTCAAAGGGACGCGTGACATCTTATCTGAGAAATCATGATTTCGTGACTGAGAGGTTTTAGCATGGAGCGCAGTATAGATTCGCGACACGCAAAGTCGCGAAGTGCCCAGGAGTTAGGCCCACGATCACAGCCTGTGGTTATATGGGGAGTAGGGCCATAAAGAAGGGTAAGCTCATGTTGAGCGGTGGGTGGCTGAGGTTTTCGAGTAAGCATCCTGGCCGTTAAACTTAAAGCAAATTCGACCGTTTCTCTGGATGGGCTATTTCACAGATTTGAGCATATTTGGAATCGAGTGGAGTGAAGAATCCCGAAATGCGAAATCCCAAAATTTCACATAGGAGCCCCAGGTCATGGTCCGAGGTTGCATGAAGCGATGGAGAGAAGTTGCGCTAAGGTCGAAAGCGTCCGTATTGTTAACCGAGGAAGATCCGCGTGGTCTCAAGGTGCCGAGGTTGACTTGAAGGAGGCGTGAACATCTTCTGGAACATTCATTGTGTCAGGTTTCATCCCGATCCCGATGAAAATAGTTAATGAAAATGGGGGAGGTGGTTGAAACCTCGTCTCACCCCATAAATGGAAAAGCATGGAAGGATGTTTGTGGAGGCAGACTGTCAGCCCAAAGTCCCCCTGTCAACAGACTCTCTTGCAAATCCCATACTGATTTGAGCTCACGTCCGATAAAAGAATGCAAGTGTATCCTGACAGAAAAGGATACAGACACAAATATTTGATTGCTATATCCAAGTCACACTCCTGGTGGCGATTTGTTCTAAGTATAAATAGTCAGTCTTGATATTTTGTTAAGTTCGATGGTTGATCTAAGCTCCTGTATTGTAATGTTTTAATGAAGCCTTGGTTCTCTGGTTATGTAACTTGATATGAGAATTCTTGTTTAATGAAAGTCAACTTCTATTTCCATCTTACTTGCATATGATACTGAATTTTCATGATCGAAGGATTCGCATGGATTGTGGTGACTATGTTGTAATGAATGTTTGATTGCAGTGCAGTTATAACATTTTCAGTTTCCTGAAACTTCGAATTCAAGGGGATCTTGTTTTTCAGAGTTTTTCCTCCTTACGTTGCTGGAAGACCTGATGTCCAGAGCAGACCTTTACATCTTCTCCTCAATTTCCTCCTCCTACTCACCCTTACTACAACTTACTGGATTAAGTTGATCAAGACCTCATTTGCTTGTGCATACTACCCTATTTTTCTAAGTTAAAACGATATTCTCTCGAGTCCGCCCCATTTGACCTATTTAAATCCATTAACCGTGAAATATAAACTGATGGGTACTGGGCTTACCTTTGCCGCAATCCAGAGGTAACTTATGGTGCTAACATTTCTGGCGCCGCTGTCGGGGAACGAATTGAAGACATTTCCCTGGGATATAACGAAAAAGAAACTCTGATTCTGAAGGTGCATCAGATATCAGTACCATTGAATATTGCAACTTGCACCTAGTGAATCCACTATTTTGAATCCACTGTTTCAGTTCTGGATCCTAAAGGCAGACATACTAGGTCTACTTCACTGTTGCCTCTAGCAACGTCTGAAGCTAACCCAGAGGAAATTATCAGAAAGGGAAAGATCACTCAAAAAGGTACCTCTACTGTTGTACCAAGTCCTTCTGATAATTTTCATAATCCCTCTTTACAAACTCCAGTAACTATTTATGATTCTCCTATTATACAAACTGCTAGAGTTTCAAGAAATTTAAGTTTGGGAGTTTTCATGCCGATTTCTCCCCTCCTATTCTTGGTTTGGAAGGAGAGATCTTTGACACCCCTTTTTCCCCTGAAGTTCTAAAGTGGAAGGAGAGAGATTTGAACTTAGAAGAATTTCATACTCCTCCTATTAGAGTTGTTGTAGCTATAGAAGGGGAAACCTCTATTACCTCTAGCCCCTCATCTTTATCTCCTAACGCTCAGCCTTTTCCTTTTTCTCCTAGAAGCACAACCCCAGTCTTGCATGTTCGAATTCCATCTCCTCCCAGTTCTCCTCCATCTCACACTCCAATGGTAGGAGCTAACCACCCTAGAACTAGGATGGAAGCTATAATAACTGCTAGGTATGCCCCTCTTGTTTTGCCTCATTATTTGAATTCCCTCCCAGTGGATGGCTACCTTAAGAAGTTTCCCAAGTTCACAGGCGACTGAGACATAACTGCAGAGGAACACCTTGAATCCTTTTACCATTTTACAGATTGTCATGTCATCATGGATGTAGATGTATCGATGAGGATTTTTGTTCATAGCCTTGAGGGTGAGGCTAGGAAGTGGTTTAGGGCCTTGCCTCATGGATCTATTGATGGGATTGAAGCCATATATGAAGCCTTCTTAAAGAATTGGGGGGATAGAAAGGATTTCCTTTACTATATTACCTAGTTTGGATCATTGAAGAAAAAGGAAGGGGAATCTGTTTCTGACTTCTCAAAGAGATTTAATAAAATGTATAGAAAAATTCCCACTAAGGTTAAGCCTACCGAAACCTCTGCAAAGATTACTTATTCTAGTTCTTTTGACCCTGATTTCTGCCTCCTATTAAGAGAAAGGAGAGCTACCTCCTTGGCTCGTATGCAATATGCAGACATTGAAGTAGAATCCAATATTATGGCAGTTTATGAGCTTAGGAATAAGGATGACAGGGACAAAAGAAGGGGAAGGTCTGAACCTTCAACCTCATCCTCTGCTACCCACCCTCAAGATGATGAGCTTATCAAATTAGTAAAATCTCTTTCTGCTGATATGGAGAAGGTAAAACTTGAAGCAAGATAGGCCTATATAAGTACTCAAAATGATGATAACAAAGGTACCTTCAAGACACCTAATAATTCTCCTCAGATACTTCCAAGAGATCAAAGAGGCCGAGATAGGGATGATCAAAGAATTCAAGCCCCTCTCCAAAATAACCTTGTCACTGAAGAAGAAGAGGAAGAGGAGGTTGATCCTGAAATCCATTGTCTTCGGGATACCTCCTCATTTACCCATTTAACTCAAACTGCATATGAGGAGTCTCTAATGGACAACCAACTAAATGAGCTGAGTAAAGGGGAAAAAACCAGCCACACTCCAAACATATATAATATGAGGTCCAAACAGAAAGAAGGGAAAAAAGACATCCCTGATCGACCTACCAAGGAAGAACCACCTACTAAATATATTGCAGACAGAATCAAGGAAAAGAAGGCACATACCCCCCCCATCGGTGATCAAAATTCATGTTCTAGAAGTGAGAGAAATTCTAAATCCCCCCTCCTCTTTCAGCTATGAGCATGAAATACAAAATATTAGAATCCCGGTACCCATTTCAGAGTTGGTCAAGCATGAAGACTTTAGAAGGTGCCTCTCCAAAATGTTGCAACCCAAACCTTCGTCTCATTCCAGAGACTCAGTAAAACTCCAAGATGAGAATCCTGCAGTCATCCTAGGTCCTTTGGTAGAAGATAGAGATGATTCATCCCCTCCCTTCTATACTTCACTGAACATACATGACAAGGTGTTGCACAAATGTTTGATGGATTCAGGGGCATATCACAATATTATGCCTAAGATTGTCATGGAAGAGCTTGGTCCGGAGATTACAAAATCCTACCATGACATGTATTCTTTTGAATCCAGGAAGGTCAAGTGCCTTGGGGTTATCAAAGACTTGGTCGTATCTCTGTTCTTGCTGCCAATGAAAAGCGTGATCATGGACATCGTGGTAGTTGATGTTCCCCCTAAGTTCAGGATGCTTCTGTCTAGATCTTGGATAAAAATACTAGGAGGAACTTTGCAGATGGACCTCACCTATGCTACCATTTCGGTGTTTGGGGGTGAGCATAGGAGACTTTACAGGGAAGCTCAGTTGGCCTACATTATTAGTGATGAAGCAAACCCCACAAACCATCCTATATTTGCTCTGGACACAGATTTGGGATCTAGTTTTCTGCAATTCACTGACGCTCCTGAACCTCCTCTGGAGATAAAAAAGCGGCCTATTACTTTTTGTGAAGATTCCCCTCCTATCGCCTCTGTGTGGAAAATGTTCTTCGATGGAGCCTCTTCTAAGGAAGGTGCTGGTGTTGGAGTGGTTCTTGTTTCACCTACTCAAGAGACTATGAATTTGTCCTACAAGTTAGAATTTAGAGCTACCAATAATGTCGCAGAGTATGAAGCTCTCGTTTTAGGTCTGAGGGCTGCAAAGGACACGGAAATTGAAGATATATCAGTATTTGGGGAAGCTGGTTTAATTGTCCATCAAGTCAGAAATCTCTACTAAGCTAAGTAGCCTAGGCTAAGAGGTTATAGAAATGAAGTATGGGATTTTATTGACAATTTTTTTCCTAGCATTCAACATTTCATTTATTCCAAGAGAAGAAAACATCATGGCTAATTCTTTGGCTGTTTCAACAAGAAATTTCAGAGTCCCTTTGCCACCAAAGCTCAGGTATGATGTAGAAGTAAATTACAGACCCTCTATACCTGACAATGTCGAGCATTGGAAATTATTTGAGGATGATCTTGAGATCAAAATATTACTTGAGACTATTGATGAGTTTTCTGCACTACATATTGATCAAGATCAGGATTCTGAAAGTAATCCTCATACTGATTTTTTCCTGAACAAAATCGCTAATCACCATATTGTTCAGTTGCCTAGAAATCACATTCCAAAGGGACTAGTTCCTTTGGAAATACTATTTGACATAAATGATGTGGCAGTGAAAGTTAAAGGGTCGTTTGATGACGCTGATGTAACTGAATGCAACATTGGTACAGAGAAAGATCCAAAATTTGTCAAGTTGTCGAGCAATCTGTCAAGGGAACAAAGGGATGAATATGCTGAGCTATTAAAGGAGTTTGCTGATGTGTTTTCCTGGACTTATGAGGATCTAAGAACATATGACAAAAGCATCATTGAGCATAAAATCCCACTAAAGGAAGAGGCCAAGCCATTTAGGAAGAATCTGAGATAGATCAACCCTATGATGTTGCCTATCATGGAGAAAGAGGTAAAACATATTTTAGATGCCTAGATTATCGTTCCTTTGAGGTATTCTGAATGGGTGGCCAATTTGGTCCCAATGAGAAAGAAGAATGGAGAAATCAGACTTTATGTTGATTTCAGGAACCTAAACAGAAGCTCCAAGAAATATAATTACCCATTGCCGAAAATGGAGCACATATTGTAGAGGGTGATAGGTGCATCCAGGATGTCCATGATTGAGGGCTTTTCTGGCTACAATCAGATTTCTATCTTACCTGAGGACAGAGAGAAGACAACATTCACCACTCCATGGGATACATTCATGTATGCCAAGATTTCGTTTGGATTGATGAATGTAGGAGCAACTTTCCAACGCGCTATGGACATCACCTTTATTGGGGAAAGAGATAAATTTGTAGTCATTTATCTGGATGACATTACAATTTTATCCAAGACTGATAAAGAACATCGTCATCATCTGAGAAAGGTATTCCAAAAATGCAGAAAATTTGGTCTCTCCCTCAATCCCAAGAAGTCATTGTTTGCTATAAAAGAGGGAAAATTTATGGGGCACATAGTATCAGTTGAGGGAGTGAGAATTGATCCCAGCAAGGTGGAAGCCATCCAAACCTTAACACTCCCTAGATCCAAGAAAGAAGTTCAATTTTTCTTGGGGAAGATTAATTTTTTGAGAAGGTTTGTTTCTAATTTTGCTGAACTGGTGAAGGACATTACAGTCATGTTGAGGAAAGGAAACAAAATCAAATGGACTGTTGAACCTCGTAGTTCCTTTGATCAAATAAAGAAGGCTATGACCGAAGCACCTGTGCTCATCAGTCCTAATTATTCCAAATATTTTATGATTTTCTCCTTTGCTTCATTCGACACTGTGTAAACCGTTTTGTTGCAAAAGAATGATGAAGGGTTCGAGCAACCCATTGCCTTTTTGAGTAGGGCATTGGGAGATGCTGAGCTGAAATATGACATCATGGAAAAACATGCCTATTCCCTGGTTAAAGATCTCAAATCCTTCAGGGTCTATATTTTGCATTCAAAGGTCATTGCATATGTCCCTTCAGCTTTTGTGAAGGAGATTCTCATTCAACCTGACATGGATGGGAGAAGGAGCAAATGGATTCCTAAAATCCTTGAATTTGACTTGGAGATAAGACCCACTAAGTTGGTTAAGGGTCAAGGTTTAGCCAAGTTGTTGGCTGAAACTAATTGCAAAGCCTTGGGGGTAAATTTCATCAACGCTTGCTTAGAAAATCAACAGGGTGAGTTGTTTGATACGAGTTCTCAAGCCAACCCTCCATTAGTAGAATGTTCTTGGTACAAGGACATCATTTTCTTTATACATAAGTTACAGCCTCCTGATGGCATGTAAAAAAACAAAATAAGAGCTTTAAAGATCAGATCAATTAAATATTGCCTCATTGATCAAGTTTTATATTGAAAAGATCCTCTAGGGGTGTTGTTGAGATGCTTAGACCCACAGGAAGCCCAAAAAAGCATGTTTTAATTTCATGATAGTTTGTGTGGGGGGCATCACTTATGGAAAAACAAAGCCTACAAGATTCTCAGAGCTAGCTATTTCTGGCCTAACATATTCACTGATGTTTGTGCTAAAATCAGGGCTTGTCTCAAGTGTTGGAAATTCTCAGGAAAACAACAGCTCAAGTCCTTTCCTTTGAAGCCTGTGGTGTCTTTAAGACCCTTTCAGTAGCGGGGCCTAGATTTTATCAGGGAGATTCATCCGACTTCTAGTGGTCAACACAGGTAGATCTTGACTTCCACAGATTACTTTACCAAGTGGATAGAAGATATCCCCACAAGGAGCGCTTCTCATAAGGTAATCATTGGTTTTATTGAGGATATTATAGCAAGGTTTGGCTGTCCAAAAAGAATTTTCATTGATAATGCTGCATCCTTTAAGGATTAACCATTGATTCAATTCTGTGAGTAGTTTGGGATTGCATTAATTCACTCAACTCCTTAATACCCTCAAGGGAATGGACTAGCAGAGTCCTCTAACAAGAGCCTTATAAATATCATCAAAATATTGTTAGAGGACAATAAGAAAGCATGTGATTCAAAGCTCAAGTTTTCTCTGTGGGCTGACAAAGTGACAACAAAGAGATCTCTTGGTGTCTCTCCTTTTCAGCTTGTATATGGAATTGAGGCCATCTTTCCTTCTGAGCTGGCCTTACCATGGAAAACTTCTTCCAAGACTGCCAAGGAGAGCCTGATGATATGATCAGAAGGATACAACAGTTGGTGGAAGTGCAACATGCTAGAGAGAAGTTACTGGACAAAGCACACCAACATCAACAGAAGATCAAGAAGGATTTTGACAGAAAAGTAAGAAAGGAGGATTTCCAGCAGGGAGATCTAGTACTAAAATGGGATGCACCCAAGCAGGATAAAGGAAAGCACGGTAAATTTGAGGCCTTATGGATCAACCCCTTCAAAATTTCTGAAGTTTTTTGAAATAACACTTACAAGTTGCAAAATTTGGAGGATGTTGAAGTTTTTGGTAGCCCTGTAAATGGGAATTTTCTGATTTTTTTTTTACTTAAGGCCATGAGAGGTTTCCCATGTCATTGTAAATATCATTTTTTCTTTTTTCTTTTTGTTTTTATAAAGACTCCATAGCCCAATAGATAAGGCACTAGAATTGCATGTTATCGGAAACCCGCAGGGAGCATGCCATCCCCTGTGGAGCCAATGCTATAACATGATCTTGTCAGGGTCCTGTGATTTGGTGGTTTATACCCGAGTCTATGCCATGCCCTATTTTTCTCTCTTTCGTAGGCCATGTCTTTAAATTTTCCCCTTCAGCCGACAAAGTCATTTTGTTTTCCCCTTTTTTTTTAAGCATTCATCTTCGTTACCTCTGTCGCTGATCCTTTTGTTTTCCCGAACCCTTAGCCAATCTTCCAAGTTTTTATTTTATGCAGGCCGCAACCATGAGCACAAAGCGCAACACTTAGAGTGGTCTAATATGGAATCGAATCAAGCGAGCATGCAAGTGCAGTCTTTCAATGACAAATGATAATCGAGGGAATCAAGAGTTCGGAACGTTGTTGAAGTTATTTGTAAAATATCCGAACC
Organism: Picea engelmannii; assembly: GCA_009831015.1. Taxonomy (NCBI): domain Eukaryota; kingdom Viridiplantae; phylum Streptophyta; class Pinopsida; order Pinales; family Pinaceae; genus Picea; species Picea engelmannii. The sequence goes on from ML804752.1 coordinate 274,911, forward strand.
CCCGAAATCTAAAATCAGTAGGAGCTGTCTGATCCAGTAGGACGCGTGGCACCAGATCTAAGATGCGGAGAAGGTCATTTCGAGAAAATTGAAGTGAGGAATGCACATATTTCCTGAGTTCTAAAATGTTGAAGACTACCCGAAGTCCCAAAATTTCGATATACATCTGGGCTGTCTGATTCAAAGGGACATGTGGAATCTGATCTGAGAAATTGTGATTTCACGACTTAGAGGTTTTAGCATGGAGCGCATTATAGATTCGCGAAACGTGAAGTGCCCAGGAGTTAGGCCCACGATCACAACCTGTGGTTATATGGGGAGAAGGGCCATAAAGAAGGGTAAGTGTCTTTTGAGTGGCGGGTGGCTGAGGTTTTCGAGCAAGCATCCTGGCCATTAAATTCAAAGAAAATCCGACCATTGCTCTAGATGGGCTATTTCGTAGATTCGAGCATCGAGATATTTGGAATCGAGTGGAGTGAAGACTCCTGAAATGCGAAATCCTAAAATTTCACATAAGATCTCCAGGTCATGGTCCGAGGTCGCATGAAGCGATGGAGAGAAGTTGCGCTAAGGCTGAAAGCATCCGTATTGTTAACTGAGGAATATCCACATGGTCTCGAGGCACCGAGGTTGACTTGAAGGAGGCGTGAACGTCTCTTGGAAAATTCATGGTGTCAGGTTTCATCCCGATCCCTATGAAAGTAGTTAATGAAAATTGGGGAGGTGGTTGAAACCTCGTCTCACCCCATAAATGGAAAAGCATGGAAGGATGTTCGTGGAGGCATACTGTTAGCCCAAAGTCCCCCTGTCAACGGATGCTCCTGCAAAGCCCATACTGATCTGAGCTCGCGTTCGACAGAAGAATGCAAGTGCAGCCTGACATAAAAGGATACAGACGCAAATATTTGATTGCTATAGCCAGGTCACACTCCTGGTGGTGAGTTGTTCTAAGTATAAATACTCAGTCTTGATATTTTGTGAAGGTCGATGGTTGAGCTAAGCTCTCGTATTGTAATGTTTTAATGAAACCTTGGTTCTCTGGTTATGTAACTTGATATGAGACTTCTTGTTTAATGAAAGTCAACTTCTATTTCCATCTAACTTGCGTTTGATACTGAATGTTCATGATCGAAGGATTCACATGGATTGTGGTGACTATATTGTAATGAATGTTTGATTGTAGTGCAGTTATAGCATTTTCAGTTTCCTGAAACTTTAAATTCAAGGGGATCTTGTTTTCAGAGTTTTTCCTCTTTAGGCAGCTGGAAGACCTGATGTGCAGAGCAGACCTTTACATCTTCTCCTCAATTTCCTCCTCCTACTCACCCTTACTACAACTTCCTAGCTGAAGTTGATCAAGACCTCATTTGTTTGTGCATATTGCCTCAATTTTTTGAGTTAAAACAATATTCTCTCGAGTCTGCCCCTTTTGACCTCTTTAAATCCATTAACCATTACATATAAACTGATGGGTACTGGGCTTACCTTTGTCGCAATCCAGAGGTGACTTCTGGTGCTAATAGTATGTATTTATACTTTTATATAATCATTAATGAAATTTTACATTTAATTTTGTTTGAGTTGCATACTTATGTCTTCTTATAATTTTATGTTTTTAGAATAAAGCATATACATTTCCCAAATCCCCTTTACACACAAATGATGGTGGAAATGAAACACTTTTTTAAGAAATCCACCATAAATCACATTATATTCAACCATTACAACATTCACCTCCAATTGAAGAAAAATTAAGAGAGGTGAGTTCTATACCATATACTCATATTTTCATTATATCAATATCAATTTCAATATTTATTAATAGTGTTGTAACTTTTACAGAAGACAAAAAAGGTGAATGATTCTACTATGGTTAAAAGGACAAGAATCACACCAAAGGACTTGAAAGAACTTGGGTTCAAGTCTCACAAACAATACATAAAGCATATATGTTCAATTAGTATTGCTCTCATGAAACCCACTAGGTTTGCTACTTTGAAGTCTAAACAATGCACCAAGTTTAAGTAACTTGGGATACAAATTTAAAGATTTGATAAGTCTTTTGTATAAATATGGCTACTTACAAAGACATGAGAAACTTTAGTCTACAAGGAATGGGTCTTTACATAGTTTCAATAAATGAACTTTCTTGTATTATGTTTTATGTTTTGAATTTCTCAATTTGTTTTTGGCACATAAAGCACAACCAAAAAAATGGTTTTATGGAAGTCACTTTAATTTAAATATACAAAGTATTGCAGTGTAACCTCTTCAATATAGGGAGAAGTTTCATTTTTTACACACATTTTATATGCCCTACTTTATGTATTCTAAGTTGTACAATAAATTAATATTATGTTTGCTACTAATTGTACAATAGGATAATATAAAGAACTTATGTTCTAAATATACAGGTTTAAACATAAATGTTTCAAGATTACATAAAATTAAAGTTATAGAAACATAACCTTTTATTTTGTGTATATAATCTAATTTTAATTTAAATATTTATAAAACATAATATAACAAGTGTTGCGTGGCAGCGTAGTCCCTTCCAAGTAGCTTATAAGGTTATTTTTGGAAAATGGGGAGAGTCGAGTAATATTGTTAAGAAAACTTGTATGGAGAGTTGTGACTAAGAAAAACAGTGCCAATTTCTTTCGAACATGTGTGTTGAGTTGTCACCAGTAAAAGCATAATCCACATGCATTGGGAAGGGTGTGAAGGTAGCAGGGATGGAAGGCAACGATAAATGATTTGAAATATTTGTGAATGTTAAGAACCAAACATCAATATAGCATAGAAAAACCTCAAGAAAAGTACTCAACGCCTTGAAAAAGAGATAATATCAGATAATAAGCCTCTTCGAGGGGGCAACCTCCTTTTACCCCACTTAAATGTTCAAGTACAAG
>ML804752.1:282885-298647 GCA_009831015.1 Picea engelmannii
ATGGCCTAAAGCCGACATAAATAAAATAACATTACTAATCTAAATCACAACTAATGGCCTAAGCCGACATAAATAAAATAACATTACTAATCTAATATGCCCCAATTAAGTGGTAATGAGCCAATATTAGGGCTTAACAGTGAAGCTGGGTAGACTGAAGCTTATGAGTTGGAGGAATTGTATAGCATGAAAGTTTTCAGTGAAAGCTGTGCATCACAGAATTGTAGATGGCGGAAGTTGTGGGTGAAATATCTATAATAATGCCAACCCGGAGATCGACTATTATAAAGTTGGCTAACTATGGAATTGTAGATCACCAAAGTTTTGGGTACAAGATGTATATCACGAAAAAGGGGGAAGGAAAGTTCGGTTATGACAACCTGAAAAATAGGTATGAAAAGCAACGGCAGTAGGTCGGACTCCCATATACTTGAATGCCTTTTTTTCTTATTAATGCCAATGAGTGAATCTGTATGCTGAGATGTTGATAGTAAAAGCATAATGAATGTGCATTGGGAAGGGTGAGAATGTGGTGGGGATTGAAGAAAGTGATAAATGGTTTGAAATTTTTGTGAACCGGGGTTTAATTGTAAATGACGAAAGTGTTGGGTGCAAAATGTATATCACGGAAGTGTTGTGTGCAACATGTATATAACAGAACAGGGGGAATAGGAATTCGATAGAGCTAATCCACGACAAATTGTAGACTAAAGAAGTTTTGGGTGCAATATGTATATCACGGACTTGTAGATGACGAATGTTTTGGGTGCAAGATTTATAATAGCGCCAACCCGGGGGTCGATCGGACTCCCGTAAATCGCTGTTGAATGCGTTTTTTTCTTATAAATGCCAATAAGAAAACCAACATGTATATCAAAAAACAAGGGGGCATGAAAATTCTATAGCGCTAAGTCGCAATCCCACGGAGAGATAATTGGCTAAGTGTTGAAAGGAACTACGGTCGATTGGGCTCATGATGTGACGATATAGGACCAATCCACGAGTTCGAAAAAATTCAGGTTCAAGTTTAAATATATTTATTTAAATTGTATTTATATTCATGTATCTTAATAGATTATTTGTGGTTCAAATGTAAACCATGTTCCAATATGTGGACGAATTGTAGACCACAAAAGTTTTGGGTGCAAGATGTATATGGCAGAACTGTAGATGATGCAAGTTTTGGGTGCAAGATTTATAATAGCGCCAACCTGGGAGTCGGTCAGGCTCCCATAAATGGCTGTTGAATATGTTTTTTTCTTGTTAATGCCAATAAGTGAACCTATGCATTGAGTTGTTATTAGTAAAAGAAGAATGGATATGCATTGAGGATGGAAGGAATACCCTCTTCCGTGTTACACATTTTGCATTGAAATGTTCTGGTATATACAATTTGATTGTCGGGGCCTTACGTCTTCTCGGGAATCCTTGTCACCGTATTTTGAAGCCCATTCGACTGCTTTCCACACTTGACCATTTATTGACATCTCTTTCGCGGATCATCGAGTTCAGGAAATTTCCAATTTCTAGTTTTTGTTTCATGTTCCCGCTACCTTCAGACTTCTTTCCAAGTATATGAAATATGTATACAACTTCTCCAGAAACATACAAAAAATATCTTGCTAGGAAATGGAATATCTATTGGAGATTTGAATATATTGGAGGTTCTTTTCCCTCTTCTATACTTAACCAAATTCTCATTTATTTTTCCCCTCTACTCTCTGTTTCTCGTTACTTAGTCATTTTTACAAAAATGTCTCAATGGGTGCATTGGTGGACTCACGGGTTCACATTTGCACTTGTACTTTTATATCGCGACTCTGATCGACCGCTAGCCATTGGATGCCTAGCCACTTTTCAAATCACAGATTCCCGAGCAGGCGAGCTCTATATTGCACTTCCATTGTTCCGTGACCTGCAAACAACACCCAGACCTCCGCGATATGCAAATTTACTGCCGCACTCCCACATCATACCATCTTCCGTGATACATGGTTTTCACATGAAATTTCCGAGAGCTGCAATTTGACCTTCGGGTCCTCACGTCTCTTGGGGAACTATTGTCATCCCATTTTGAAGCCCCTACGTCTGCTTTCCATATTTCGCCATTTCTTGGAATCTCTTTCACGGATACTTACCTGCATTTTTTGCTTATGGATTCCCAGATAGGCGGAGTGCACTTCCAGTGTCCTTGACCTGCAAACAACCCCCCGAATTCCATGCTATACAAATTGACTTCCGGACTCCTACATCATCCCCTCTTCTGTGTTACACAATTTTCACTCAATAGTTCTGATCAAGACAATTTGACCGTTGGGGCCTCACGTCTCCTCGGGAACCCTTGTCAGCCTATTTTGAATCCCGTCCAACCACTTTCCATGGCCATTTCTTGCAATCTCTTTCATGGATCGTCAGGTTGGTGGGTTCAGACAATTTCCAATTCCTATTCATTGTTTTCTGTGCCTGCCACCTTCACACTTCTTTTCAATATAACTTCTCTATAAACATGTAGAAAACATCTTTCCAGGAAATGGGATATCTATTACAGATGTGAATATATTAACCCTTCTTTTCCGTCTTCTATACTTAACCAAATTCCCGTTTCTCTTTTCCTCGTACTTTATCTTTCTCGTTACCTAGTTGTTTTTTCGAAAGTTGTGAACCCGAGTATAGTGAAACTTTGTGAGTTCCAGTGGTCCAGGTTCGAATTGAAAATGATGAAAGTGTTGTCTGGAAAATGTGTATCAAATTTTTTTTGGGTGAAAAATGTATATTACAGAAGTGTTGGGTGCAAGATGTATATCACGGAACACGTGAGAGAAGAATTTGATAGCGCTAAGTTGGGATGTTGCGGTTAGATAATTGGCTAGTTGGGACGTCACTGTGAGATAATTGGCTAAGTGTTGAAAGGGAAGGTGGTTGGTCGGGATCCTGATGTGAAGATATAGATGGAAATGAGGATTTGGAAGTTCGCTAACCAGTCAACCCGCGGGCGATTCGGGAGCCTGAGAAAGTCAGGTTCAAGTTTAAAGGAATTTTGTTTATGTTTATTTAAAATGTATTCATATTAATGCATCTTAATAGATTATTTGTGGTCCAAATTTAAATCATGTTCGAATTTGAATGGTGTTTTGGGCTCGCAATTTTTTCTCAAACCCACAAGTAATAGAGAAAAAAATATATGACTTTACATTTGGTATATCGAAGAATATTCTGAAATATAGGAAGCTGCAATATATGCACAATATATCACAGGAACATGTACAGGGAAATGAGTTAATTTTAAGAAGAAACATAATTTTCAAATAATGACACCAGACATTGAAGATCACCATAGAACAACCTCAAATATTTATATTCAAATAAACTGGGTCACATAATACATTTGAGAATATTTCCCAAAAATAATTGTTTTTGAATTTGTAAAAAAATATATAGTTCAGTACATATTTTGTGAAATAAAAATGTGTTTTCCATAATGACTCAGATTGGGACTGTCACAGACTACAAAACAAAGATGTACAGGAATGAAGTTTGTATAAAGAAGAAAATCGGCGATGGAAAACAACAAAACCTGGCAAGAAGAAAGAGAAAATTGCCAGATCTTGGTTAAAGCTTTGTTAGAGTAAGTGGATGAAGCCAATAATGTAATCAATATCAAATTACTATGATGGTGTCCCATGCCTTGTCATTTTCTCCCTGATGTCCTTTTATGGATTTCCTCGACTTTGACCTTCATTGGTAACCTGGTTGACAACCTTTTTGAACCATTATTCAATGTAGCTTCTCATGGGTGCTACGTTGATTTCATGCCATATTTTTATATTGAATAATTCACTTTCCAAGTCCCTTAGATCAATAAACAAGTTGTGTAATGATTCTTGAATATCTTGGTTTTTAATTGCATAACCAACTAGTTAGGTTTTCACGTCATCTTCACCATATTCAAGAATGCCATAGAAATTTTCAAATGACAATCTTTTATAGATATGAACTTGATCATCAAATGCTTGCTTGGTTAAAAACAACAAGTTGAATATCAATTTTGGGTCTTGGAATTCATTGGTGCTAGCATCTAGATCTATCTCAGTTAGCTTCTTGAATAGTTTGTCTCTTCTAGATATGGTTTGGCTACATTCTTGAATGATACCATTCAGGTTCTTTACCTTTTCTTTTCATCATACGTTTAGCTGGTCTATTCGATCCAGGGAAGGGGGATCCTCTTGTGTTCTTCTGAATTCCATCATACCAGTAACTTTAACACCAAATGGTAAAACTGCATCGAGGTAGAAACCTTGCTCGTTCTTGAGATCTGCTTGCATATACTCATGAAAAGAAGGCACTCTTGTTCCAAAAGAGACCATATTCTTTCACATATCCCAAGCTTCTTTTATTAATTCCATTCTTCTGTTTATATTATTTTCCACATAGCCTCGTGCCGATGTGAGAAGGCTTGCTAATCCTTTTAACTTTGGTGCAGGTGCGATGGGCTTGACCATTTCCAAAGGAGTAGAAAACAATGGAAGAGGCATTAGAGTTGCCTCTAATTCTTTGATTTTCTCCTTTAACATGACATTTTCCATTTCAAGGCCGCTAATAGAGTTTTCTAGAGCATATTCAGTTGCTTGGTGTATCTGGGAGATATGAGAAGGGCGGATGTTGTGTAGGTTGATCTTTGAACGATATTTCCATTTCTTATTCTTTACATCTCTCTTTTCAATAATCAATTTTTTGGATTTGCTGTAAAAAACAACGCTCTGAAATGTCAATTATTTCCATCTTCATCCAATGTATCTATGAAAATTATTTCCATCCCAAGATTGTCCAGAGCAATTCTCTCTAGGTGGTCATCATTAGGGAACATTTTGTCAATGTCAATTTCTAGTTCCATATCTTCGAGGGAGAGATCGTGGATATCCATTTCTCCCCTCAGTTCCTCCTGTTCTTGGACTATTGTTTTCTGTTTTTGCTCACAGGAAGTAAGAAAGGATTTTGTTTAGACCCAAAAATCATTATAACATTATAGTTCTCCATTTCTTCTAGCGTGCCCTTCCTATCCAGGAAGATTGTCAGTTGGTTAGACAATCGGGGAAAATACTTTCCAAATATCAATGCTTTAAAAATTGAAACAAAATCATTAAAGACTTTATAAAAATGTTGGTAAGCATCGTGTCTCCATAATATATGGCATGAGAATGTTACTGGGTCAAATTAAGAGTTCAACTTCTTACACATAGATAGTCCAGGAAATGGATAGCAATTCACCACGACGAAAATTAAATAAGATGACATAAATAATTTCTTTTGCCTTCTGTATTGCAATAACTGGGAAGAGATTTCAATGGAAATAAAATTTCCACAATGGAAGATGGCTTGTTCCTTGATCGTAAAATATAAAATATAAAATATAATATGGCTATGTCCCGGGGAGCGGGCGCTGGGTCCTGTAAGAACTTCGGCAAGAGGTCCAATTCATTACCATGCTTCTTTAAGAACTGTCTACAATTCTCACCCTTGAATGTAGGTGTTGGGTCGGGAAGTGTTAACATCTTTCGAAATACTTGAGGTGATAGGGATACTTGGGAATGGTTGCCCATATGGATAATTCGCTCGTTCGGAATATAGTTCTCGGCGCAGCACGTGACCAAGTCCTTAAAATTAAAAAAAATTGGGGACACAATCTGCCGCTGAAATTTCAGATGTTGAGATAAATTTCTTCTGGGCAGAAGTGGATGAGTAGTAGTCATAAGCTATGGACCACTGAAAAATATGGTCGTCATGCCCAAAAATATCCAGGGTATCTCCACAGAAATGTTGTCGAGATGCAACCATAAGGTGATGAGAACGTTCCTTTGCTTCTCATTGTATTTAAAATGGACGCTGCAACATCATAATATAATATCTGGTAAATCTTGGTTCAATGTTTTTTAATGGGAGATGTCCTCGACCTTTTCGCCTTTTAATGATAATATTTTCAAAGCTAATAAAAGCGTAATAAATTTGCATTGGGAAAGTGTGCAAAGATGGCAGGGAAATCGAGAAAGTATGGAAAAGTGGGGAAAACATTGCGAGCTATGTAATATACCCTGATCTTGACAAAATCAGGTTCAAGTTAGAAGATAATTTGTTTATATTTACTTAAACAATTTTCATATTATTTTTATTTTACTAGTGGTCTTTGTGGCCCAAATGAAAACTATGTTCAAATTGGAAGGGTGGAGAAAATTTTTCATATGCAAGCATACTCTCAAATATGTGAACCTGTAATATATGCACATTACTAAAGAGGGGCATCATGTCAACACCTTTGTAGATGACAGTGGGCCAACACAATATTGCATTCTTGCTATGATGTTGCCTTAAAAAACCTAAAATAACCAACATTTTTTTGTGAATTCAAGATTGACAGAAATAAACTAATCAGATTCCATAATATTATCCCATTAACTCATTTTAATGGGAGATGTCATCAATCTTTCTCCTTATTAATGCCAATCTTTTCGAAAATATGTGGTGAGATGTCACTAGTAAAATCATAATTAATGTGCATTGGGGAGGGGCGAAGGTGGAGGGGATGGAGGGGAGTGAAAGATGTTTTGGTACTTTTTTGAACCTGTGAGTTCATGGTGGAATTGTAGATCACCCAAGTTTTGGATACAATATGTATACTCCAAACACGGGGAATGAGTGTTCGATAACACCTACTCGGGAACTCGCGGTCATAAAATTGGCTAAGGAAATGAAAGCGGTCGGTCGGACTCATGATGTCAAGATATAGATGGATATACAATTTGTGAGTCCATGACCTGGAAACCCGATATCATAGAAATATGACTAAGTATATAAGAGGAAAAAAAGAAAGGGAGCGAAGAAATTTATGCTTGACAGAAGAACACTTTGTCTGATAATTGTCAAGCGACAGAAACACATCGACTATGGGGCATGAGAGTTCGAGGGATGAGAGTTCCATAGGGACTAGATGGGAACCGACAGGCATAAAAATGACTAAGTATGGAAATGAACAATAGTCGTTTGGAATCGTGATGTGAAGATATAGATGGATATAGAATTTCTGAGTCCACAACCCCGGGAACCCACGAGCATAGACATGTGACTATGTATAGAAGAAGAAAGGGATAATAGAGGGGAAGCATAAAAGGGGAAAAGTGACAAGTATAGAAGAGAAAAACAAAGGCATTAAATAACTTTATGCGTCACAGGACAACACTCGGTCTTAAGTATGGAAAGGCGGGGCGGTCATACGGAGTTATCATAGGCAGAGTGAGGCTTGCGAGTTTGAGGAGTCCGAGGTCGAATTGTAGATAACCAAAGTTTTGGGTCCAAGATGTATATCCAAACACGGGGCATGGGAGTTTGATAATGCATTGGGGGGAACCTGCGGCCATAAAATTGGCTAAGTGTGGAAACGAACTAGGAAAAATATCAACTATGGGAAAAATATTTTCAGCCATGGAATATAGTTGGAGCTCAACAGACCTTGGTTCAATATAAAAGAGATGTTGTTTATATCTATCTCAACAAGCAATAGACAAAATATATGACTTGGCACATTTATATGCAAGCATTCAGACAAAGTCATCGTAGGTAGACTGAGGCCTGGGAGTTCTAGTTCGGGGTCAAATTGTAGATCATCGAAGTTTTAGGTGCAATATGTATACCGCGAACACGGGGCATGAGAGTTCGATGACGCCTACGCAGGAACCCGCAGCCATAAAATTCGCCAACTATGAAAACTAATGGCGGTTGGTCGGACTCGTGATGTAAAGATATAGATGGACATGGAATCTTTCACTCCACTATCCTGGGAACTGGCGAGCATAGACATGGGACTAAGTATAGAATCAAAAACATATAATAGAGGGGAAGAAGAAAAGCGAGAATGAATAAGTATAGAAGATGAAAAATAAAGGGAGGAAAGAACTATATGCCTCACAGAACAACACTTAATATGATAATTATCAAGCGATAGAAACACATCAACTATGGGAAAAACATATAGCTGGAAAAATTGGACAACGTATGCAGATTAGAGTTTTTTGTAACCATACCTCTTAATGTCAGGCATACACATTGTATTTGCTGCGACACATTGCACTCCAACTTTTTTAGATGTGGCACATAAAGCTCCATCCTTGTGCCCAATTACTGTGTTCTTGTTTCAATGTAGCAATACAGAGAATACAATGGACATGAAAGCAAGCTGCTACATAGGAACACATGAAAAAAAAGATGGAGTACAAATTTATTTATTTCAAGATAGCAGGACAAAAAATAGATTTGACGTGAAGACAAATCAATGTACAGGAAGATATGGAGTATCCAAGGAGAAAAAAAATAGAGCCGCAAACTAGTGCAACAAATACAGACATAGTAAACAAAAAACTATTGGATATGGAACACAGGTAGAAATATGCACCTTTGCATGGATTCTTCTACATTTCTGGTTGAGAGTTCTTTGCCGTGTCCAATTTTCCTATTTGTTTCTATGAAAAAAAAGTACAAAACAAAGTGGACATGAACATAAGTTGACATGTAAAGAAAAAAACAAGGAATATGTATATAGAGTGATTACAATAGAAATATAGTATTAAATATACGTGACACGGTGCGCGGGTTGGCAGACTCACGGGTTCACATTTATAGTCATGCTTATGTATCATGAGTCTGACCAAACGCAACATGAGATTTAGTAATTTATAGAATATTATAACATTTTACCAAGATTTATACTAATTTATATAATGCTATAATTCATCACGAGTCCAAGCGACCGCTTCCTTATTCCATGCTTGTGTACAAATATAATAAATTACATTAGTGAATAATTTTTGAAATCAATTTTTTGTCTCCACTTGTCAAACAAATGAAATAGCTAATTTTTTAAAACTAAATTGGACAACTTGGACAACGTATGCAGATTAGAGTTTTTTTGTAACCATACCTCTTAGTCTCAGGCATACACATTATATTTGCTGCGACACATTACACTCCATCTTTTTCAGATGTGGTACATAAGGCTCCATCCTTGTGCCCAGTTACTATGTTCTTGTTTCAATGTAACAATACAGAGAATACAATGGACATGAAAGCAAGTTGCTATGTAGGAACACATGAAAAAAAAGATGGAGTACAATTTTTTTATTTCAAGATAGGAGCACATAAAAATATAATTGACATGAAGACAAGTTAATGTACATGAAGATATGGAGTATCCAAGGAGAAAAACAATAGAGCTTCAAACCAGTGCAACAAATATAGATAGATTAAATGAAAAACTATTGGATATGGAACACGGGTATAAATATGCACCTTTTCATGGATTCTTCTACATTTCTGGTTAAGAGTTCTTTTCCATGTCAAGTTCTCCTATTTGTTTCTATGAAAAAAAGTACAAAACAAATTGGACATGAACAAAAGTTGACATGTAAGAAAAAAATCAAGTAATATGTACATAGACTAAATAAAATAGAATAAAAGGAATAGAGTAATAGATAGTGTTAGAAGGAATTTAATTGGATAGTCGTTGTGATCCTGTGCATCTGAACCAGGGCTCCCTCTCACCGCCATGGAGGTGTTGGGCTCATCCCAGGTTCCTCCCCCTCCTCTTCCCGCAACAGTCGAGGACGCTTTCAACTCGTTGTTGGATTCTCTTCCGAAAAAGACGAAAACTGAAGCCGCTAAGTTCATGAAAAAACTGGATGATATTCCAGAAATCTCCCTCCCCCTCGAGAGACTGATCCAGGTCGCTTTGTCACTGGTGGATTGCACCCTTATGGGACATTTCACTGGCCTTTGGCCCTCACCAAAAACAATGGAGAATTGGGTGGTAAAAAATTGGACGCCTTTGTTCAAGAACAATGTAACCTCATACTTCTTGGGGAGAGGCTTTTTTCTGTTCGATTTCACTGCAAAAGAGGATAAATATTTGATCTTTCGGAATGGTCCCTATTTCATAGGCCCTCAGGGCTTGTATATCAACAAGTGGACACCATACTTTGATCCAGAAGTGGACGTTCCTACAAATGTCCTAGTGTGGGTTAGGCTGCCGAATCTTCCAGTGCACTGTTGGAATTGGGACTCTTTGCAGCACATAGGCAACGCCTTGGGTAAATTTATTGACTGGGAAAACAACAAGGACCAATATGACTATGCCTGAATATGTGTCGAGGTCGATTTAGAGGTGGGACTTCCGGAGGCAATAAAAATCAATGTCAACTGTTGGACTCATGTGCAAAAGCTAGATTACGAGCAACTTCCTTTCAAGTGCCGAAAATGCCATGTTTACGGTCACTTCGTCAGGGGTTGCCCGAGTAATGGATAGATGGATAAAGAGAAGGAGGAAGGCTGGAATCAGGATAAGAGGTCAAAGATCTCTCATAAAACCCCCAAATCTGGGGCTCCAAATGGAAAAGACCCTCAGTCGGCTTCTGCTCAACAAAGCCCTTCTCTGAACGATCAAGAAAAAAAATTCGAGCCCTTAAGCTTAGCCCCAGAGGAAACCCAGGAGGTCGAAAAACAAAAGAAATCATCCCCTAAAAAAGGCCCCCCCACAGGTCCGAGGTCAGGTGAAAGTGCCTTAGAAATCCTCAAGGAAAAACAAGCAGAAGTTGAAGAGGAAGAACAAGACTCAGAGGAATCAGAGGAGGAAGGAGAAATAAGGGACACACAAACTTCGGCTAGAAGATCGACAAGAGGCCGAAATTATGCCCAAGAAAAGAGAGATCATGAAACCTACAAAGATCAGATTCAGGGCAGCCAAACCCTTGAGAAACTATTGGCAAAAACCCCAAAGATGACAAGGAATTAGACCCAGGGCTCCAAGGGAGCTCACCACACTAAAAAAAGTAAGTGATGAAGGTTGTCTCTTGGAATTGCAGAGGTATGGGGAACAAAGTGAAAGAAGAAGACATGAGAAGACTCATAGGGATAGAAACCCTAGATATTCTACTAATCCAGGAGACAAAAATGGAGGACAAAGACTTCCTCCAAATTAGTAAGAAATTTTGTAATAAAGGTGGAGGACTGGCTGTCTCTTCTTGAGGAGCCTCGGGTGGGTTGGGTTCTCTTTGGAAAATCAACAAGTACTCGTTGGTCACTAAGACTTTAAATGCTCACTGGCTATTCTTGAAACTCCAACATCTTGATACAAAGTAGGTCTTTAGTCTCTTCAATGTGTACGTCCCAGTGAACGCAGGGGAAAAAAAGGCCTGTTGGGATTCCATCAGAAATATGGTAGAAATGGAGAATCTGGAAAATGTCATCATCACTGGTGACCTCAATCTCACCTTTCTTTTGTTAGAGAAGCGCGGAGGCAACATTATCAGGAATTCGACAAGGGAATGGGTGTTGGACCTCATGCAAGATTGGGACCTGCTCGACATCAAGCCCTCCAATGGTAAGTTCACTTGGTCAAACAAAAGAGTTAGTCTTGGTCATATTGCAGCAAGGCTAGATAGATTTCTCGTTTAAAGTTATTTCCTCCTTTTAGGTTTAGAGGCTAGAATACATATTCTCCCTTGCAGTGTTTCAGATCATAAACCTATCAAGATTGAACTCCTGGCCCAAAAAAATCTAGGCCCTATACCTTTCATATTTAGCCCATTATGGGTCAAGGAATATGACTTCATGAATAAGGTAAAGGAAAGTTGGAGGATGCCTTTCAAGGGATCTTCCTTCTTCGTTTGGGAGGAAAAGATCAGAAGAGTGAAAGCAGTCCTGAAAAGTTGGGCCAAAACTCTCCCTAATCCAGCTTCTGAAAGAAAACAAGCACAAGTCAGTCTTGAGCTCCATCAACTACAAACATAAAGCACAGAAATCACAAAAGGAATATTAGACAGGGAGGCAAAATTACAACAAAAGTATCATAAGGCATGCCTGTCGGAGGAAGAATATTGGAGACAAAAATCTTGCAGCATTTGTCTTAAAGAGGGAGACATGAATGCCTCCTTCTTCCACAAGAAAGCCCAAGCGAGAAGATGTTTCAACTCCATTTCAGAAATCAAAGAAGAGGCCACAACCCACAAGGATTTCATTAACATTAAAAGGGAAACTTCCTCTCATTTTAAAAATCTTTACAGTGAAGAAGGGGAGAGGTCCCAAAACACCAAATTCCTAGATGTGGTACCTTCAAAAATCACCAACAGGATGAACCAGATACTGGAAGCTAAGGTCACTAAAAAAGAAATTAAGGTTTCTCTCTTTGCTATGGAGCCCGATAAAACCCCCAGTCCAGATGGGTTTACTGCCAGATTCCTCCAAAATTGTTGGCAGATAGTTGAAAAGGATTTGCATAAACTAGTTTTGAAATCCCAAGCCCATGAGAAAATTGGGGGAAGCACTAATTCTACCTTCCTTGCCCTCATCCCAAAGGAAAAGGGAGCCAACACCTTCAACATATTTCCCCCTATCTCTCTTTATAACATTGGTTACAAGCTGATAACAAAGGTGATATCCACTAGATTGAAAAGTATCCTCCCTACTATTATCCTGGAGAATCAAGGGGGTTTTGTACATGGGAGATAGATCGGGGACAACTTCATCTTAGTACAAGAGGCGATACACTCAAGCCTGCATCGAAAAGAAAAAGGTATGATCATTAAAATTGATCTAGCAAATGCCTTTGATCATGTCAGACACAGTTTTCTCTTTGATGTTATGCACAAGTTTGGGTTTGGGATTAACTTCATTAATTGGATTCGGGCTTGTATCTCTGAGCCTTGGTTCACTCCTTTGGTGAATGGGCGAGAAACAAATTTTTTCAAAGCCACAAGAGGGATCCAGCAGGGGTGTCCCCTTTCTCCCCTCCTCTTCGTCCTCCAAGCTTCGGTTATAATCTTTTACCTGGAAAAGAAACAACTAGATCAAGATATTATGGGCCTGAGCATTGCAAGAGGAGTCAAACATATAAATCACGCGTTGTTTGTTGATGATTCTCTATTGCTGGGTGCAACCATTATGCTTTTGGCTTCAAGATTCAAAGAAGTGTTGGATGATTACTATGATGCAACGAGAAGTATCCTAAATAAATGGAAATGCCATATCTATTGTTGGAATGTTTCTGCCAGTGCCCTCAATGCCATTTCCAAATGTTTGGGCTTTGCTACCTCTTCCAACTGGTCTTCTTTCAAGTACCCGAGCCTTCTAATTTTCCAAAAGTCTACCTTTAGCAGAGACTGGATCCCTTTGTTAGAAAATTTTAAGCTCAAGATCCAGGCCTGGGACTTCTATTGGCTCAACCATGCTGGCAAGTCAGTGCTCATCAAGGTTGTCCTCAACAGTCTTCCAATCTTCCAATTCTCTGTCATGTTGCCTCCTATTTGTATCCTCAGGAAATTGGAGGATTACATCCAAAAGTTCTTTTGGAAAGGCGGTAAAAAAAACGAGAAGAGAATCCCCCTGGTAAGATGGGACAAAGTCACCAAGCCCCTGATGGAAGGCGGACTGGACTTTAAAGACCTCAACACCCAAAATGTGGCAATGGGAGAAAAGAAAATTTAGAGACTTATCGCTCCAAATCCTGGCTCGGCGCAAATTTCTCTATGGAAGAAATATTTTAGGGGTCAAAGGAAATTTTATCTTGACAACCCACTTCCAAAAATTGGATCACATCTCCTCAAAATCTATGTTAAAGCTACCCCTTTGATAAACCTCCAAGTGTTCTGGATTCCGGGTAATGGAAAACTTATAAAAATATGGGAAGAAAGCATCATGAACAATCCTCTACTTGTCAAATTTAGTTCTCTGCACGCACTACGAGTTTGGATGTCCAACGCCGGCTTCATCACTCTATGGGATATCTCGTGCTGGGAACACTGCAATTGGATTAGTTGGAAGAAGCTCCAGGTGCCATTGGAGCTGAAGCATGACTGTGACACGATTTTTGCGCACTTGAAGGGCATGGCCCCGATCCATGCTAGGAGACAAGACAAACACAGATGGGGCTCTCAATCGAGCTTCTATACTGTGGCTCTTGGTTATGAAAAATTGCTGGAACTACCCCATGTACCTCCTAACCTTGCGATTTGGAAGGGGCTTTGGTGCCACAAGACCATCCCTAAAATCAATTTTTTTTGTTTGCTCATGTGCCACAATAGAATCCTGACTAGGGATCGCTTGAAGAAAAGAGGCTTCCAAGGGCCTTCCAGATGCATAATGTGCCTTGAAAATGAAGAGAACCTTTGCCACTTAATGCTAGAATGTAAATTTTCACAAGAGATCTAGAACAAGGCTTTGGGTCCTTGGAGAATCACTCTTAGTTGTCCCACCTCCATCGCTGAACTGTTTGCTAACTGGTTGCGCAACTATCCAGGGGTATTCCCAAAAAGTGAAAGTTTCAAGGTGGCCTGGCTCTCCTTGCCAAAGATCATTTGCTGGAAAATCCAGCTTGAAAGGAATAAGAGAATTTTCAGAGATCAAGCGCAGGTAGAGAATCTTGTCATGACCAAGATAAAAAATCAACTGAAAGAAAGCGTGGGCGATTAGCTTGAGGAAACCAATTTAAGTCAACGAGACCTTGAATGGGGAGTAAGGTTGGGCCTCTAGTTTACTCAAGGTGTAAGGAAAAGCAAGCCAAGAAAATAATGGAAAATTAGATTCAATGAGAAAGACTTTTCATCCTGGATGAACAACCAGTCCAAACATACTTTACTCTTTGACGGGGCAGCCAAAGGCAATCCCGAGAAAGCTGGTGCAGGTGGGGTCATTAAGAATGTAGAAGGCAGTATCAAGCATAGTTACACCTGGGCCTTGGGCCATACTACTAGCATCCAAGCAGAAGCATTGGCTCTATTCCAAGGCCTCAAGAAAGCCAAGGATCTAGGCATCAAAGAGGCAAATGTAATTGGTGATTCCCAGTCCATTATAAAAACTATAGTGGACAATTCTTCTCCCAAAGAATTCATATTTGCAAGACTAGTGACAAGAATCAAAACCATGGCTAAAACCTTTCAGAGCATAAATTTTTTCCATGTGCTGAGGGAGAGTAACAACGATGCAGACTCAGAAGCCAACAAAGCAACTCTTCTTTTCGGCAACACCCTTTTAAGAGACAGGGACAAAGATTGGGATCCCATTCCTTAAGAACTTTCTATACTCCCATGTTTTTTTTTTCATTTTACTGAAACCGTTCGTCTGTATTTACAAGTTAGGGAAAATAACAGAGATTGATTCGTTTGCTATTTGTAGAAAACTCCAGTTTATAAGTATCCGGGCCTTTGAGATCCTGGACGGAGAGGAAAATTGGGCTTCTCCTCACATTTTGTAACCTGATTAGAGGCATTTACACCAAGAATGAAATACAATCCCATATCTGTTCCTATAAAAAAAAAACAGATAGTGTTAGAAGAATGTACAGTTTTTTTTTTTTTGTTTGTTCATCCATGTTTGTGTATATATAATTTTTTTTTTTGTAAAAAAATTATGTGCCCAAAATCAATTACAAAGAAGGGAAAACTAAGAAGTTGGATATCTTGATTTTCTGCAACAAGATATACAGATGCTTTGAAGCATAGAAATATGATTTTGCAATATGTTTGATGTACATTTCATAATTCAAGTGCAATACCAATTGTATGGTGATCAGACTAGTATGTGTACAAACCAGGGAAAACTAAGAAGTTGGATAATTTGGTTTTCCACAACAAGCTAGACAGATATGCTTTGAAACATAGAAATATGATTTTGCAATATGTTTGATGTATATCTCATAATTCAAGTGCAATACCAATTGTATCATGATCAGAC
>ML804752.1:298747-315964 GCA_009831015.1 Picea engelmannii
TGCATTGTGTTCTTGACATATCAAATCCCGATCCCCGAAACTCCGATGCCACCTGTCCTCTGCGCTGTCATCACACATGATTCGACACGTATTAAACACTACCACGTGTCACTCTGATTCATTACTTGTATGTGTCTGAAGTGCTGAATCTGTCTGACACTTGTCACTACCTGGTTGTGCCACGTGTCGCTTAGCTGACGTGGTCTGTTGACGTGGGTCGAGTCGATGTTGATCTGACGGTTCATATTCCATCGGGATTTTGCATATCGTGAAATCGGGGATTTCGTTGTAGAGTTAACTTTGCCTTATGAAATACCGATCCCCGAATTGCCGATGAGGCCTCTTGGCTGCCACATGTCCATACAAATGAACGGTCCATATCCCTTCTTGATTTAACGGCTGCGATTAAATCGCGAAATCGCGTCTCGCGATTTCGGGGTTTTCATTGTCGAGCGAACAGGACATTTCAAAGTCTCGATCCCCAATTTGCTCCTTTGGGTTATCTCTCTCGCAACTTTTACAGATCTGATGGCCCTCGTTCTTTCGGGAAATTTGTATGAGATCCTACGGTCACTGACTCTTCTTCCTTTTTCCTCTGTAAGCTCTTGCTGCACGCGTTTTCTTCAAGGCTGTTCCTCCTGAGCTTTTACTTCCAAATCCCCACGGGGTTTTATCCTTCTTATCCTGCTGTCTCTACTGTTGCCATTAATGACAACAACCATCACTGCATTTTATCCACTGAATTTGCCAACACCCTCATGCTCTTCCTTCACAATTTTCTGAGATACGATAAGTCAACAATGGGTTGAATCCTTCCCAGGTGACATGTGTCCATCACCTGTCACCCATTCCCACCTTTCTCTAAGCGCTTGTTGTTATGCCACCTATCAACCACGTGGTCCCCACTTAAGGATGGGTCACGTGTTTGCACGATCCCTCGACGCTCCGCACTTCGCAACTTCTACAATCGAAAAGAAACTCCCTCAAGTTCTGAACCCCTGATAGGCGATAACCATGAAAGTTCTGATCCAATGGTTCTCTCATGCCTTGGATCCAACGGTCATGATCACGTCGCGATATCATGAATCGTGAGTTCATGCAGCCCTACCCTTAACCACTCCAAGTCACAAGTCAACGAAATTCTACTCTCCTGCCTATACAAAGGCTAAGATCAACGGTCAATAGGGCTCTGTCAGATCCTTGGATCTATGGTCCTGGGTCCCATCACTACTTGCGAAGGCTGAAAGGGGTGAGGTGTTAACGCCTACGCTCCTTCTCTATATCCATCGGTCTTGACATATTTGGGGTATTCTCGAAAGGATTCTGACCATTCGTCTACCAAATGATAAGGTATTCTCTCTTTCTATAATTGGGCTCGTTGTCCCTTCTGAGCTTGAATCACGAAATTCAACTTCTCGAGGCTTCAAACTCCCACGACTTTGAGACCTTAGAGAGCTATCCTTCCTTGCATAATTTTTCCAAACCCGGATCACATGAATCCTTCAGATGGTTCTTGGGCAATCGACCCTAATCTCAGTTGAGTCTTTGGGTAAAGGTTTGACACGGTTCCAAGGTTTATGGGGTAATCCTCAGAGAAGAGTACTCTCGAGGGGATTTCCCGGAACATTACGAGAGTCGAGCAAACAAGACAATTCTTGGTGGAGTGAACTCATGCCCCAAACTTAATCATTTGTACAAAAACCAATGATGGCATGTAAGCATACACATACATCCATTATTTCCAGTCTAACACACCATGCAATCATTCTACACAGAAATTATTATGGGCATATAAACATAAGCATGTATTCATGATATTCAGTTCGAAATACAAGGTATAAAACACTTATCATATCTACCAGGGGTGATGCAACTGCTGAGAGGGGTGCTCGTTTCCACTGAACCGTAGGCTCAGTGACTCCAAATGGATTTACCACTAGCCACCCCCGAGCTAGACCATGATGCTTTGAGGTTTGATACGACCCATATCCATTATCAACTTTTGATGGGAAATACCATTGTTTCAGGGTCCACTGTCCATGCCACCCAAACTGCATCAAATATGCATACGTGTAGCATGCTATTTAATGAGAATAAAACTCATCCCAGTTGCGATGTCGACTAACTTATCACAACTTGAAAAAGGTCATACGTGAAATTCGTCCCAGTTGTGATGAGGCCATATAGGGCTTACACAAAAAACATAGACTAACTTATCACAACTTGAAAAAGGTCATACGTGAGAGAAAAAAATACATTGGTAGTATAGGGAATACTGTTGGTTCAGTGTCCAGTGTCAATGCCAGCCAAACCACATCAAATCTGCATAAGTGTCGCATGCTATTTAATCAGAA
Source organism: Picea engelmannii (assembly GCA_009831015.1). Taxonomy (NCBI): domain Eukaryota; kingdom Viridiplantae; phylum Streptophyta; class Pinopsida; order Pinales; family Pinaceae; genus Picea; species Picea engelmannii. The sequence continues at coordinate 301,102 of ML804752.1, forward strand.
TGAAACTCATCCCAGTTTCCATGAGGTCATCCTGGCCTTGAACAAGAAATGTAGACTAAGTTATCACAACTTGAAAAAGGTCATACATGAGAGAAAAAAATGCATTACTACACTTCCTTCTAGAGAGAAACTAACATATCACAACCTAAAAAAAATTGTTCGTGCATAACACAACAGAAACAGGTATGGTCAGATATCCCATAATGGTCATGGCACTGTCCGAGAGGAAAAAATCACATTTCAAGGGCTAGAACCAACGCCATGAACTACTACCAATGAAAACCAACAAACACTTTCTATGCATACTTCCCTATGGAAGAAATATGCAAGACATAACTATATGAAACAAATCAAAGACACTCCTTCCTTTACAAGTTCAATTTGTGATCAATTGAATTTCACAAAAAACGCTAATTCTTTCACACCTGATTTGGAAATAGAATACCTTCGCTTGACACTAAATGATAAAACATTTTCCAGTGGAAAAATTTGTCTTCCATGCAAACGATCACTTGAAAATGGAAAACTGCCACAGTTTGCAACGCCTGACCAAACAAGATGTAATACACCACTACCAGATGTAAGTGCACTTACATAACTTGAAGAGAGAGTTGTGTCTCTGCAAATTTCATTTGCACAAATCAGACCCTAGGGCTATAAATGACCCCAAATGGGCTTAACATGATCAATTATTAATGTGTCTGTCCAACTAGATGTTGTGCAAAAAGCCTTGGCAAAATTCATTAGCGATACAATGACAATTGTTGTGGATCTCAAAAGATATTTGCAATACAAAAATGCATATCAGACAGGTAAAGTGTGTTTGCAAGTTGTCATGAAAGCATTAAAAGAATTATGTTCCAGGGCCCTGTACAAAGCACAAAACATTTGTATAAATGAGAACTGGAACATTGTTCTTGGAGAAGAGAATGACAACTTTGCACAGACTCTCAAAACTGCTAGTGAATTTGATACAAGTGATGAATCAGAGAATGAAACACTTGTTGATACATTGGTACATGGATTCACTGATTCATAGCACATATGTGACTTGCAAGACAAGATCGTCGAAATTGCACCTATTGAGGGGAAATGTCCACTTGGAATATTCAAGGACAAATTTGCTGAAGAAATGAACTTCCCAACACTGTTCTATGGAGATCCATGTCCCAGTGACATTATGGAATGATTCAGTTACCATAAAATAGTTCAATGGGAGTTGCTACATTCAAGCGATGACTTCTCATGTCACATAACAAATTTGTTTTTCAAAACAATGCGCATAATAATAGAGCAAGTGTTATCTTGCATGTGGGTGCGAATAAGAAAAGGCTAGTTACAAAGAAGAAAGTTGTTGGCAAAGGATGTCAAGTACAAAGTAAACCTAAAAAAAATCTTGAAATCCGTTATTAGATACATAGATTTCAAAAAGATTCGCATCTCTCCTGAATATTTGCATCAAAACAAGAAAACTATTTTTGCAATGATCCAACAATTGGGACCGCCAACATTTTTTATCACATTTACAAGTGCAGAGCATTGTTGGGATACATTGGTGGCTGCGGTATCTGACTTGTATAGGAACAGGAAACGTAAAAAACAAACCGATACACTGGAAAATAATGACATTGACTACCTCATAATAAAATACCCAGTGACATGTACTCGCTACTATAGACATAGAATAAATGCTTTGAGACAATTGATATGCCATGATGAAACGTTTTTCAGAAAAATATCAGACTATTTTTTTGTGATTGAATTCCAGAATAGGGGGAATGAGCATGACCACACACTATTGTGGATAGAGGGTGCACCAGTTTATGGAGCTGACAACAATTCACAGATCGAGCAATTTGTGGACAAATACATAACATGCAACATAGATCATTTGGATCCGGAAATTTCCAAATTTCATGGACATTATCATACAAAAAGTTGTAAAAAACGAAAAAACGCACATTGCATATACAACTTCCCCATGCCGCCAATGAGAACAACAAGAATCATAGAGCCACTTAGTTTAGAGGACAATGTTGTCGTTGAGAACTATAAACCCTTGTTCACATTTCTAGAACAACGAGAGTTTCATGAGTTGATGAGCTTCGATGGCTTCTTGACAGAGATAAATCTAACATAAGATGAGTACATCCAATCCATCCAATGTACGCTTAAAAAACCAACATTTTTCCTTAAATGAAAACTTTCCCATATCTGGAACAACAATTCCTCCAAGGACATGCTAGTTATGTGGAATGCAAATACAGATGAGCAATACTTCCTCAATGCATATGCTACAACATCATATTGTACCTCGTATATGGCAAAGGTTGACAAATCTATGACAAGTGCATTCAGAAGAATATGCAAAGAACATGAAAGAAGTCATATTGATTCTATACAAATGATACATATACTTGGAAATACATTACTTAATCTTCAACAAATTTATGCTCAACAAGCAGTCCACATTGCACTTTCCCTGCCCCTCAATTGTAGTTCAAGAACATGTGTCTTCATAAACACATCTCCACTTGAGAAACACACATTTTTTCTTAAACCACCGTCTTTGCTAGAACAAGATCCTGACAATTCAGAGGACATGCTATGTTGCTCTATTATTGATTATTACCTCCAGTGTCCATCTCCTATTAAGTACATCTGCTTAGAAAAATTCATATTGCATTACAAAAACAATGGTGCGCCCATATCAAAAAGAAAAAAACCCTCAGTGATACGGTTTGTCAAATACAACAAACATACTGAATATGAAAAATATTGTAGAGAAAAACTATTGTTATACGTTTCATTCGATGAAAAATAAAACACATTAAAACATAACTTCCCTACATGGAAAGTTGCGTATGTTGCCTATGAGACTATAGTAAAAATCAATGAATCTAGATTTACTTACAATGTTAATCCAACATGGGGTGATCTAGAAAAAGCAGTTAATGAACTAGTAAACCCTGACAATCTTGATGAGACATTCACAAACCGAAAAACAACCAGAACTCCCTGCGAGTCCTATGACTTGCAAGCAGATTTGCCTCTTCCTCGGGAAAGAAGCATTGAAAAACATATCAATCTTGGTTTTCAAGTCACAAAACATCCTTTCGTTATTGAAAATAATGAATACCACAGAATCAAATGTCTATTGAATCGAGAACAACAAACAATTATAAAGGACAATGCGCTTAAAAAACGCTTGAGCATGCACACTCATGTGCACTTGTTCCTTACAAGCGAAGCAGGAACATGTAAGACATTCACAGTGAAAGCATTATTCCAAATGCTTATACGAATCTATGATTCAAACAATTCCTCTGATCCTATGAAACCAAAGGGCCTAATAGTTGCATACACAGGAAAAGATGCATATAATGCAGGTGGAACAATAGTCCACTCTACATTTTTTATGCCTTTTAACAAGTCACAGTTTCTTCCACTCAACAAGGAAATGTTAGATACCTTGTCTAAGGTTTATGATGAACTGCAACTTGTCTTTATAGATGAGGCATCTTTGATTGGAAGTCTCTTATTGTATCCCATTGACAACTGACTAAGAAGCATAAAACATGTGCACACGAAATACTTTGGAAACATTGACATGATTTTTTGTGGGGATCTTTACCAGGCACAACCCATCCAAGATTCTTTGATATTTGAACAACCTACGGTTAACATGCAAACAGTAGTGCATGACTTCTAGAGAGACAATATTAAATTCTTTGAATTGCATATTACAATGCGCCAAACAGATGAAACATTTATTGCAATTCTGAATAGAATGAGACAAACGCCAAACACATGATGACTTAACATATATCAATTCGAGGTGTCTGCGACCTACACCAACAGACCCAACCTTCCCTTACCTGTTCTACAAAAATAGGGATGATGCAATGCATAACAAGTACATTCTATCGCTCATGCCTGGTGATGATATCATCATCAATTCAATTGACCTGGAAGAAGAAAACCATGGAAATGTGCCACGTCATGAACATACAACCACTTTACATTTGCAACTTGTCCTAAAATTAGACATGTTGGTTGAAATATATGCCTGCAACTATGATTCACAGGATGGCTTGGTCAATGGTGCAGATGGAATACTCAAAGGCTATACCAAAACAGAAAAACTTGATGTCCTGTGGATTAAGTTCCATGAACTGCATATAGGCAACCAACAAGCAAACAAGTTGTCTTATCTATATAATTCAAACACTGCAAGCGATTGGACACCTATCTTGTGAATATCAAATCCAGTATTGACTTCAGCAAAGACAGGTCGACTGAAAATTCAAAAACAGTTTCCAATTAAACTTTCATGTGCACATATAGTCCACAGATCGCAAGGACTAACACTTGATAGTGTTGCATTTCATCCTACTGGAATTCGAATACATGGAATTGTATACACAACACTTTCCCGTGTCAAAAGTATAGACTCCTTGTATTTACTAATCCCTCTCACAAAATATAACTTCAAAGTCAAACAGAAAGTTGATATTGAAATTCAACGCCTTAAGACTACCGCAAAGTGGCATATGCAGTATGATTACCAATCCATACAAACAAACTCATCTTTATCAATTCTCTCGCTTAACAAGCGCAGCTTACATGCACACATGGATGATATACTCAATGACTATGACACAATACAATCCGATATTTTGTGCTTACAGGAAACATACATGGCATTACGCATGCAAAACAAACAATTTCCAAATCACAATTGCATATCAAGTTACATTACACATGGGGTGATGATATTGGTGAAAAAACATGTAACAATTTTGGAGCATATACATTTCAAAGAAAAGAATGTTGGGATGGTACTTGCAAAAGTATTTTTCCATGGATCAGAAATTGAAATACTGGATCTGTATGTTGCTCCCCATGCAACATTCTCCAACATACTAAATGTTCTTTCCAATGCATTAGACCATTTGCATCTGAACGAAACCATTGTCATTGTAGGAGACTTCAATATTGACATGCTACAAAATAGTGCCAGAACAAAAGAATTGGAAAACTACATGTGCAAATACAATCTCTGATTTTTTTTGAACAGCACAAGCCATGTACAAAACACGCTTATTGACCATGTATGGTCGAATGTGCCCATTTCTCAATACAACATATTTATCTTAGACACATACTGGTCTGATCATGATACAATTGGTATTGCACTTGAATTATGAGATATACATCAAACATATTGCAAAATCATATTTCTATGTTTCAAAGCATATCTGTCTAGCTTGTTGTGGAAAACCAAATTATCCAACTTCTTAGTTTTCCCTGGTTTGTACACATACTAGTCTGATCACCATACAATTGGTATTGCACTTGAATTATGAAATGTACATCAAACATATTGCAAAATCATATTTCTATGCTTCAAAGCATCTGTATATCTTGTTGCAGAAAATCAAGATATCCAACTTCTTAGTTTTCCCTTCTTTGTAATTGATTTTGGGCACATAATTTTTTTACAAAAAAAAAAATTATATATACACAAACATGGATGAACAAACAAAAAAAAAAAAACTGTACATTCTTCTAACACTATCTGTTTTTTTTTTATAGGAACAGATATGGGATTGTATTTCATTCTTGGTGTAAATGCCTCTAATCAGGTTACAAAATGTGAGGAGAAGCCCAATTTTCCTCTCCGTCCAGGATCTCAAAGGCCCGGATACTTATAAACTGGAGTTTTCTACAAATAGCAAACGAATCAATCTCTGTTATTTTCCCTAACTTGTAAATACAGACGAACGGTTTCAGTAAAATGAAAAAAAAAACATGGGAGTATAGAAAGTTCTTAAGGAATGGGATCCCAATCTTTGTCCCTGTCTCTTAAAAGGGTGTTGCCGAAAAGAAGAGTTGCTTTGTTGGCTTCTGAGTCTGCATCGTTGTTACTCTCCCTCAGCACATGGAAAAAATTTATGCTCTGAAAGGTTTTAGCCATGGTTTTGATTCTTGTCACTAGTCTTGCAAATATGAATTCTTTGGGAGAAGAATTGTCCACTATAGTTTTTATAATGGACTGGGAATCACCAATTACATTTGCCTCTTTGATGCCTAGATCCTTGGCTTTCTTGAGGCCTTGGAATAGAGCCAATGCTTCTGCTTGGATGCTAGTAGTATGGCCCAAGGCCCAGGTGTAACTATGCTTGATACTGCCTTCTACATTCTTAATGACCCCACCTGCACCAGCTTTCTCGGGATTGCCTTTGGCTGCCCCGTCAAAGAGTAAAGTATGTTTGGACTGGTTGTTCATCCAGGATGAAAAGTCTTTCTCATTGAATCTAATTTTCCATTATTTTCTTGGCTTGCTTTTCCTTACACCTTGAGTAAACTAGAGGCCCAACCTTACTCCCCATTCAAGGTCTCGTTGACTTAAATTGGTTTCCTCAAGCTAATCGCCCACGCTTTCTTTCAGTTGATTTTTTATCTTGGTCATGACAAGATTCTCTACCTGCGCTTGATCTCTGAAAATTCTCTTATTCCTTTCAAGCTGGATTTTCCAGCAAATGATCTTTGGCAAGGAGAGCCAGGCCACCTTGAAACTTTCACTTTTTGGGAATACCCCTGGATAGTTGCGCAACCAGTTAGCAAACAGTTCAGCGATGGAGGTGGGACAACTAAGAGTGATTCTCCAAGGACCCAAAGCCTTGTTCTAGATCTCTTGTGAAAATTTACATTCTAGCATTAAGTGGCAAAGGTTCTCTTCATTTTCAAGGCACATTATGCATCTGGAAGGCCCTTGGAAGCCTCTTTTCTTCAAGCGATCCCTAGTCAGGATTCTATTGTGGCACATGAGCAAACAAAAAAAATTGATTTTAGGGATGGTCTTGTGGCACCAAAGCCCCTTCCAAATCGCAAGGTTAGGAGGTACATGGGGTAGTTCCAGCAATTTTTCATAACCAAGAGCCACAGTATAGAAGCTCGATTGAGAGCCCCATCTGTGTTTGTCTTGTCTCCTAGCATGGATCGGGGCCATGCCCTTCAAGTGCGCAAAAATCGTGTCACAGTCATGCTTCAGCTCCAATGGCACCTGGAGCTTCTTCCAACTAATCCAATTGCAGTGTTCCCAGCACGAGATATCCCATAGAGTGATGAAGCCGGCGTTGGACATCCAAACTCGTAGTGCGTGCAGAGAACTAAATTTGACAAGTAGAGGATTGTTCATGATGCTTTCTTCCCATATTTTTATAAGTTTTCCATTACCCGGAATCCAGAACACTTGGAGGTTTATCAAAGGGGTAGCTTTAACATAGATTTTGAGGAGATGTGATCCAATTTTTGGAAGTGGGTTGTCAAGATAAAATTTCCTTTGACCCCTAAAATATTTCTTCCATAGAGAAATTTGCGCCGAGCCAGGATTTGGAGCGATAAGTCTCTAAATTTTCTTTTCTCCCATTGCCACATTTTGGGTGTTGAGGTCTTTAAAGTCCAGTCCGCCTTCCATCAGGGGCTTGGTGACTTTGTCCCATCTTACCAGGGGGATTCTCTTCTCGTTTTTTTTACCGCCTTTCCAAAAGAACTTTTGGATGTAATCCTCCAATTTCCTGAGGATACAAATAGGAGGCAACATGACAGAGAATTGGAAGATTGGAAGACTGTTGAGGACAACCTTGATGAGCACTGACTTGCCAGCATGGTTGAGCCAATAGAAGTCCCAGGCCTGGATCTTGAGCTTAAAATTTTCTAACAAAGGGATCCAGTCTCTGCTAAAGGTAGACTTTTGGAAAATTAGAAGGCTCGGGTACTTGAAAGAAGACCAGTTGGAAGAGGTAGCAAAGCCCAAACATTTGGAAATGGCATTGAGGGCACTGGCAGAAACATTCCAACAATAGATATGGCATTTCCATTTATTTAGGATACTTCTCGTTGCATCATAGTAATCATCCAACACTTCTTTGAATCTTGAAGCCAAAAGCATAATGGTTGCACCCAGCAATAGAGAATCATCAACAAACAACGCGTGATTTATATGTTTGACTCCTCTTGCAATGCTCAGGCCCATAATATCTTGATCTAGTTGTTTCTTTTCCAGGTAAAAGATTATAACCGAAGCTTGGAGGACGAAGAGGAGGGGAGAAAGGGGACACCCCTGCTGGATCCCTCTTGTGGCTTTGAAAAAATTTGTTTCTCGCCCATTCACCAAAGGAGTGAACCAAGGCTCAGAGATACAAGCCCGAATCCAATTAATGAAGTTAATCCCAAACCCAAACTTGTGCATAACATCAAAGAGAAAACTGTGTCTGACATGATCAAAGGCATTTGCTAGATCAATTTTAATGATCATACCTTTTTCTTTTCGATGCAGGCTTGAGTGTATCGCCTCTTGTACTAAGATGAAGTTGTCCCCGATCTATCTCCCATGTACAAAACCCCCTTGATTCTCCAGGATAATAGTAGGGAGGATACTTTTCAATCTAGTGGATATCACCTTTGTTATCAGCTTGTAACCAATGTTATAAAGAGAGATAGGGGGAAATATGTTGAAGGTGTTGGCTCCCTTTTCCTTTGGGATGAGGGCAAGGAAGGTAGAATTAGTGCTTCCCCCAATTTTCTCATGGGCTTGGGATTTCAAAACTAGTTTATGCAAATCCTTTTCAACTATCTGCCAACAATTTTGGAGGAATCTGGCAGTAAACCCATCTGGACTGGGGGTTTTATCGGGCTCCATAGCAAAGAGAGAAACCTTAATTTCTTTTTTAGTGACCTTAGCTTCCAGTATCTGGTTCATCCTGTTGGTGATTTTTGAAGGTACCACATCTAGGAATTTGGTGTTTTGGGACCTCTCCCCTTCTTCACTGTAAAGATTTTTAAAATGAGAGGAAGTTTCCCTTTTAATGTTAATGAAATCCTTGTGGGTTGTGGCCTCTTCTTTGATTTCTGAAATGGAGTTGAAACATCTTCTCGCTTGGGCTTTCTTGTGGAAGAAGGAGGCATTCATGTCTCCCTCTTTAAGACAAATGCTGCAAGATTTTTGTCTCCAATATTCTTCCTCCGACAGGCATGCCTTATGATACTTTTGTTGTAATTTTGCCTCCCTGTCTAATATTCCTTTTGTGATTTCTGTGCTTTATGTTTGTAGTTGATGGAGCTCAAGACTGACTTGTGCTTGTTTTCTTTCAGAAGCTGGATTAGGGAGAGTTTTGGCCCAACTTTTCAGGACTGCTTTCACTCTTCTGATCTTTTCCTCCCAAACGAAGAAGGAAGATCCCTTGAAAGGCATCCTCCAACTTTCCTTTACCTTATTCATGAAGTCATATTCCTTGACCCATAATGGGCTAAATATGAAAGGTATAGGGCCTAGATTTTTTTGGGCCAGGAGTTCAATCTTGATAGGTTTATGATCTGAAACACTGCAAGGGAGAATATGTATTCTAGCCTCTAAACCTAAAAGGAGGAAATAACTTTAAACGAGAAATCTATCTAGCCTTGCTGCAATATGACCAAGACTAACTCTTTTGTTTGACCAAGTGAACTTACCATTGGAGGGCTTGATGTCGAGCAGGTCCCAATCTTGCATGAGGTCCAACACCCATTCCCTTGTCGAATTCCTGATAATGTTGCCTCCGCGCTTCTCTAACAAAAGAAAGGTGAGATTGAGGTCACCAGTGATGATGACATTTTCCAGATTCTCCATTTCTACCATATTTCTGATGGAATCCCAACAGGCCTTTTTTTCCCCTGCGTTCACTGGGACGTACACATTGAAGAGACTAAAGACCTACTTTGTATCAAGATGTTGGAGTTTCAAGAATAGCCAGTGAGCATTTAAAGTCTTAGTGACCAACGAGTACTTGTTGATTTTCCAAAGAGAACCCAACCCACCCGAGGCTCCTCAAGAAGAGACAGCCAGTCCTCCACCTTTATTACAAAATTTCTTACTAATTTGGAGGAAGTCTTTGTCCTCCATTTTTGTCTCCTGGATTAGTAGAATATCTAGGGTTTCTATCCCTATGAGTCTTCTCATGTCTTCTTCTTTCACTTTGTTCCCCATACCTCTGCAATTCCAAGAGACAACCTTCATCACTTACTTTTTTTAGTGTGGTGAGCTCCCTTGGAGCCCTGGGTCTAATTCCTTGTCATCTTTGGGGTTTTTGCCAATAGTTTCTCAAGGGTTTGGCTGCCCTGAATCTGATCTTTGTAGGTTTCATGATCTCTCTTTTCTTGGGCATAATTTCGGCCTCTTGTCGATCTTCTAGCCGAAGTTTGTGTGTCCCTTATTTCTCCTTCCTCCTCTGATTCCTCTGAGTCTTGTTCTTCCTCTTCAACTTCTGCTTGTTTTTCCTTGAGGATTTCTAAGGCACTTTCACCTGACCTCGGACCTGTGGGGGGGCCTTTTTTAGGGGATGATTTCTTTTGTTTTTCGACCTCCTGGGTTTCCTCTGGGGCTAAGCTTAAGGGCTCGAATTTTTTTTCTTGATCGTTCAGAGAAGGGCTTTGTTGAGCAGAAGCCGACTGAGGGTCTTTTCCATTTGGAGCCCCAGATTTGGGGGTTTTATGAGAGATCTTTGACCTCTTATCCTGATTCCAGCCTTCCTCCTTCTCTTTATCCATCTATCCATTACTCGGGCAACCCCTGACGAAGTGACCGTAAACATGGCATTTTCGGCACTTGAAAGGAAGTTGCTCGTAATCTAGCTTTTGCACATGAGTCCAACAGTTGACATTGATTTTTATTGCCTCCGGAAGTCCCACCTCTAAATCGACCTCGACACATATTCAGGCATAGTCATATTGGTCCTTGTTGTTTTCCCAGTCAATAAATTTACCCAAGGCGTTGCCTATGTGCTGCAAAGAGTCCCAATTCCAACAGTGCACTGGAAGATTCGGCAGCCTAACCCACACTAGGACATTTGTAGGAACGTCCACTTCTGGATCAAAGTATGGTGTCCACTTGTTGATATACAAGCCCTGAGGGCCTATGAAATAGGGACCATTCCGAAAGATCAAATATTTATCCTCTTTTGCAGTGAAATCGAACAGAAAAAAGCCTCTCCCCAAGAAGTATGAGGTTACATTGTTCTTGAACAAAGGCGTCCAATTTTTTACCACCCAATTCTCCATTGTTTTTGGTGAGGGCCAAAGGCCAGTGAAATGTCCCATAAGGGTGCAATCCACCAGTGACAAAGCGACCTGGATCAGTCTCTCGAGGGGGAGGGAGATTTCTGGAATATCATCCAGTTTTTTCATGAACTTAGCGGCTTCAGTTTTCGTCTTTTTCGGAAGAGAATCCAACAACGAGTTGAAAGCGTCCTCGACTGTTGCGGGAAGAGGAGGGGGAGGAACCTGGGATGAGCCCAACACCTCCATGGCGGTGAGAGGGAGCCCTGGTTCAGATGCACAGGATCACAACGACTATCCAATTAAATTCCTTCTAACACTATCTATTACTCTATTCCTTTTATTCTATTTTATTTAGTCTATGTACATATTACTTGATTTTTTTCTTACATGTCAACTTTTGTTCATGTCCAATTTGTTTTGTACTTTTTTTCATAGAAACAAATAGGAGAACTTGACATGGAAAAGAACTCTTAACCAGAAATGTAGAAGAATCCATGAAAAGGTGCATATTTATACCCGTGTTCCATATCCAATAGTTTTTCATTTAATCTATCTATATTTGTTGCACTGGTTTGAAGCTCTATTGTTTTTCTCCTTGGATACTCCATATCTTCATGTACATTAACTTGTCTTCATGTCAATTATATTTTTATGTGCTCCTATCTTGAAATAAAAAAATTGTACTCCATCTTTTTTTTCATGTGTTCCTACATAGCAACTTGCTTTCATGTCCATTGTATTCTCTGTATTGTTACATTGAAACAAGAACATAGTAACTGGGCACAAGGATGGAGCCTTATGTACCACATCTGAAAAAGATGGAGTGTAATGTGTCGCAGCAAATATAATGTGTATGCCTGAGACTAAGAGGTATGGTTACAAAAAAACTCTAATCTGCATACGTTGTCCAAGTTGTCCAATTTAGTTTTAAAAAATTAGCTATTTCATTTGTTTGACAAGTGGAGACAAAAAATTGATTTCAAAAATTATTCACTAATGTAATTTATTATATTTGTACACAAGCATGGAATAAGGAAGCGGTCGCTTGGACTCGTGATGAATTATAGCATTATATAAATTAGTATAAATCTTGGTAAAATGTTATAATATTCTATAAATTACTAAATCTCATGTTGCGTTTGGTCAGACTCATGATACATAAGCATGACTATAAATGTGAACCCGTGAGTCTGCCAACCCGCGCACCGTGTCACGTATATTTAATACTATATTTCTATTGTAATCACTCTATATACATATTCCTTGTTTTTTTCTTTACATGTCAACTTATGTTCATGTCCACTTTGTTTTGTACTTTTTTTTCATAGAAACAAATAGGAAAATTGGACACGGCAAAGAACTCTCAACCAGAAATGTAGAAGAATCCATGCAAAGGTGCATATTTCTACCTGTGTTCCATATCCAATAGTTTTTTGTTTACTATGTCTGTATTTGTTGCACTAGTTTGCGGCTCTATTTTTTTTCTCCTTGGATACTCCATATCTTCCTGTACATTGATTTGTCTTCACGTCAAATCTATTTTTTGTCCTGCTATCTTGAAATAAATAAATTTGTACTCCATCTTTTTTTTCATGTGTTCCTATGTAGCAGCTTGCTTTCATGTCCATTGTATTCTCTGTATTGCTACATTGAAACAAGAACACAGTAATTGGGCACAAGGATGGAGCTTTATGTGCCACATCTAAAAAAGTTGGAGTGCAATGTGTCGCAGCAAATACAATGTGTATGCCTGACATTAAGAGGTATGGTTACAAAAAACTCTAATCTGCATACGTTGTCCAATTTTTCCAGCTATATGTTTTTCCCATAGTTGATGTGTTTCTATCGCTTGATAATTATCATATTAAGTGTTGTTCTGTGAGGCATATAGTTCTTTCCTCCCTTTATTTTTCATCTTCTATACTTATTCATTCTCGCTTTTCTTCTTCCCCTCTATTATATGTTTTTGATTCTATACTTAGTCCCATGTCTATGCTCGCCAGTTCCCAGGATAGTGGAGTGAAAGATTCCATGTCCATCTATATCTTTACATCACGAGTCCGACCAACCGCCATTAGTTTTCATAGTTGGCGAATTTTATGGCTGCGGGTTCCTGCGTAGGCGTCATCGAACTCTCATGCCCCGTGTTCGCGGTATACATATTGCACCTAAAACTTCGATGATCTACAATTTGACCCCGAACTAGAACTCCCAGGCCTCAGTCTACCTACGATGACTTTGTCTGAATGCTTGCATATAAATGTGCCAAGTCATATATTTTGTCTATTGCTTGTTGAGATAGATATAAACAACATCTCTTTTATATTGAACCAAGGTCTGTTGAGCTCCAACTATATTCCATGGCTGAAAATATTTTTCCCATAGTTGATATTTTTCCTAGTTCGTTTCCACACTTAGCCAATTTTATGGCCGCAGGTTCCCCCCAATGCATTATCAAACTCCCATGCCCCGTGTTTGGATATACATCTTGGACCCAAAACTTTGGTTATCTACAATTCGACCTCGGACTCCTCAAACTCGCAAGCCTCACTCTGCCTATGATAACTCCGTATGACCGCCCCGCCTTTCCATACTTAAGACCGAGTGTTGTCCTGTGACGCATAAAGTTATTTAATGCCTTTGTTTTTCTCTTCTATACTTGTCACTTTTCCCCTTTTATGCTTCCCCTCTATTATCCCTTTCTTCTTCTATACATAGTCACATGTCTATGCTCGTGGGTTCCCGGGGTTGTGGACTCAGAAATTCTATATCCATCTATATCTTCACATCACGATTCCAAACGACTATTGTTCATTTCCATACTTAGTCATTTTTATGCCTGTCGGTTCCCATCTAGTCCCTATGGAACTCTCATCCCTCGAACTCTCATGCCCCATAGTCGATGTGTTTCTGTCGCTTGACAATTATCAGACAAAGTGTTCTTCTGTCAAGCATAAATTTCTTCGCTCCCTTTCTTTTTTTCCTCTTATATACTTAGTCATATTTCTATGATATCGGGTTTCCAGGTCATGGACTCACAAATTGTATATCCATCTATATCTTGACATCATGAGTCCGACCGACCGCTTTCATTTCCTTAGCCAATTTTATGACCGCGAGTTCCCGAGTAGGTGTTATCGAACACTCATTCCCCGTGTTTGGAGTATACATATTGTATCCAAAACTTGGGTGATCTACAATTCCACCATGAACTCACAGGTTCAAAAAAGTACCAAAACATCTTTCACTCCCCTCCATCCCCTCCACCTTCGCCCCTCCCCAATGCACATTAATTATGATTTTACTAGTGACATCTCACCACATATTTTCGAAAAGATTGGCATTAATAAGGAGAAAGATTGATGACATCTCCCATTAAAATGAGTTAATGGGATAATATTATGGAATCTGATTAGTTTATTTCTGTCAATCTTGAATTCACAAAAAAATGTTGGTTATTTTAGGTTTTTTAAGGCAACATCATAGCAAGAATGCAATATTGTGTTGGCCCACTGTCATCTACAAAGGTGTTGACATGATGCCCCTCTTTAGTAATGTGCATATATTACAGGTTCACATATTTGAGAGTATGCTTGCATATGAAAAATTTTCTCCACCCTTCCAATTTGAACATAGTTTTCATTTGGGCCACAAAGACCACTAGTAAAATAAAAATAATATGAAAATTGTTTAAGTAAATATAAACAAATTATCTTCTAACTTGAACCTGATTTTGTCAAGATCAGGGTATATTACATAGCTC